>JALPQI010026684.1:0-12275 GCA_025490895.1 Thaumatotibia leucotreta | reverse complement strand
TTTATCATAGGAGAATGTGATGCTGATGGCTGATGGCGATTGTTTGTATCAAAAAGAAATATTATTTATTTGTTATACATCATCAGTCCACTGCTGGATATAATATAGGCCTCTCCGATTAACTATGCATATAAACGCATTAGAAGATAAATATCCATAATCGTCACGCTGTGCAAGTGGCAATCGCAGTAATGTGTCCACTATGATGATGATGCTGCCCTTCACCAATCAAATCAAACAATGGTCAATGATACTTCAATCCCTTAGTCGACTCTTACGACATCCGCGGGAAGAGTTGGGGTGGTGACAAATATATTCTTACTGCTGTCACCCCAGGGCGCGGTTGTTTTACTAAATCCTTCAAGTGGTTTGACTTGGTTTCAAAAGAGTACTATTATAGGTATAAGCCATTCGAATGATTTCACTAGTAATATACAACCACATAATTATTACTGATCAACGCCATCCGTAAGTACTTTACCCACACTTTTTGGCCATACTTTTTGCTGCTTCTAAGCATTAGCATGAGCAGATATTTTCTCAGCCTATTTTGATGTTGCATCGAATCGGACATAGAATCAACATGGAATGCTTTTGGCTAAATTAAGTTTATCTGAATCATAACTTAAAAATAATTTATATTGAACACTAGCAACACTTTGCATTTGCTTGTCAGTTTTCCATTTGCGGCTAATTTCAGTGCGGTACACTTCAAATTGTTTCGATAGAATTTTCAAGTTCACGAAACCCAACCAGCCATTCTTGTTTCGGTTTCGGTCTTGAGCTCGTCGCGTCCGCTACGCTTGACGCTCGTTTATTTTGTTATGCGATGTCGGGAGTGAAAGGAGTTCTGTAACGCACGAGTGTTTTCATAAAGCGTACTGTTTACAGCATGATTGTGTAAACTGGACTATTGATGTCTGTTATTTGTTGAACGGATTATCAAGCAAACGTAAACATGGTGCAGGAATTCGTGTCTCCTGTGAGGGTCCACAAGTTCCCATTCGAAATGGTTATGGCTGTAAGTAGTCTATGCCTATTGTACCTATAAATGTATGTTATATTACTTATAATCCTATCGTTAACACAGGAATTCATGCGACTTGTGTATATAAATAACAAAGCACTCGTTTCCAATAAGATATATTAATGAGAGTATTATAGAACAGTTAGAACGTTGTGAAGCAATTGAAGAGGAACACCGAGTAGTAACATAATAAATGACCTCGAAAAACGTCTATTTGGGTCCAAAAACTAAATTATTGACTTAGAAGCAACTACAGAAATTACAAAAACTAGTCTTGTTTTGACACTTCTTACATAAATAAGTAATTACTTCCTTCGTTATAATTTTGCTTGGGATTCCTAATTATCAGATCTTAACATCATTGTGTATTACAACATGAAAACAAATACACATGCAAAAGTAAAGTAATAAACATATAATGTTTTATAAGATAAGAAACTGGTTTAGGAAGCATTCAATTGTATATATTGACTTAGAAGCAACTGCAGAAATTACAAAAACTAGACTTGTTTTGACACTTCTTACATTAATAAGTAAATTACTTCCTTAGTTATAATTTAGCTTGGGATTCCTAATTAACAGATCTTAACATCATTGTGTATTGCAACATGAAAACAAATACACATGCAAAAGTATAAGTAATAAACATAATAATATAATGTTTTATAAGATAATAAACTGGTTTAGCATTAAATTGTATAAAAACTTGTAATGTCAAGTTAAAATGCAAATTAGCTGACTGGTTGTACATGTAAAGCGTGGATAAAACAGATATTGTTTTTAATGAAGTGTGCCCTTGACCACATTCCTTACCTTCATGATTTACAAATCGGTAAGGTGTGAATTAATATACATATTATACATAAACATATGTAGGTTGGTACACTGGCAGGTATAAATATGTATTCAGTTTTTCACCTTATTTACTACCTATATGTTAGTATTAAAAGAAACTTAAAATAGGTGCCCTTTACTTACGGAAACAATTGTGAATACTTTAAAGATCATTGACTGCAACTTATTGTCTTGATAATTGGCACATGAATATAACAAAATTCAATTACCCTGAGTCTATACAAATCATTATTCGGAATAATAAAAGTGAATTTACAATGCAGCCCAATTTTCTTTAACTGCTGTATACATGCAAAATTTATTTGATTAAGTATTTTGCTTTAATTCTTTTTCAAGTTTTGTACTTCCTTAACTCAAATTTACCTCTTGTATCTGTAGTTGACGGTGGACAATATAGATTTCTTACCTCCAGCAGTCTGAGAAGAATATCATTGCAATAGTGAATAATCATGTTACCCGATGAAATATTTTTAAGATCTTGAAATATTACATTAATATAGGGATTTGACATAATTTTTTGGTTGAGGAGGAAAGATTCTCTGACATATTTCCAAATAACCCTGAAAATCTGAAGTATGTGTGCTAAGTTAAAAATTACCATAATATATTGAGCTGTGTCAATTAGATATTATGAAATGCAGAAAATATGCAGGAAAACACTGAACATTATGGTTGAGATTTATTTAACATCTAAATCATAAACATACAAACATAACAATTGCCCGTGTTATATACAGTATTCTACCATGAGCAATAAGTGAGACATATTTATTTATTTAAACTTGATTGCACAATACAAAATAGTACAAATGGCAAACTTAACGGCTTTAGGCATTCTCTAACAGTCAACCACAGGGCTCTACACAGCTAAACAGAAAGTGTTCGTCACAATACCAAATCATTGTAAATTGCACTTGAAAGTTGCCATCCATATTTCAAACATGCAGTCTAAATCTGCATCGTGAATTCTTGATGTTTTTGTGTTGGTGGTTATCTTATCTACAATGACTACCGTAAAACCATACAACTATAGTCCACTACTACAACTATGGCCCACAAGTTCATCTCGTAATTGAGCATCAATGGAAATCTTTTTTTTGGTTTTATCTAAGTTTTTTAATTATTAATGAGGAGATTTTGTGTAACAACTGCGTCAATAATATAATAATTACACTAAATCGAAGATATATGACTTAATTTTGGACCATAGTTTGCTTTTGGACTATAGTCGTGTAGTTTTACGGTACAGAATAAATAAAAGTGCATTCTGTACCTATAGGTACCATTCCTTAGTAGTAAATACACATAAAAACTTGCATTATTTCATTTATTTCTTTATCACACACTTTTAAAACACAATCTTGGTTTTATCCTCAACTTAAAACCTTGAGTTCATATACATTTTTAGTTAAAATGATTGATATTTATTAGCATAAAATATATCTGCGAACGTGTTTCACGATATGTGTCACGAACGTGAAATGCTATGGAAAGTCAGCCATATTTGTCTACATTTTTATTTAGTTTTCTATTTAATATTTAAAATACTTGACAGAACATCATAACAAACGTGATAGATTTTTATAGTAGTAAAACTAGTAGTTTATCTTCATTACGAACATGCACAACTTTTATGTGCGTGCGGCTTGTTCAGTCGAGTGCATCAAATATTATGATGCAACTAAATTACTAAAATGTACCTTATTCCGACGTAATTAAACTTAACATTAAAAGAAGATTGTTGCCCTACATAATTATGATGTGCATTTTTAAAAGTATTTTATTATAATTATATTATATTATATAGAATACCTTGACTGGTAAGAAAATTAGCAACCGCAACCGCCAGAAAAAAATATGCAACCAGTGCATAAGTGCCTAGACGTGAATCAAGACATAATTATGTAAACAAAACAAACAATTACATTTAAACTAACATTTCAGTAAAAAATTACCAACTTCGTCATCAGCATTTAATTTGGCCCACTTGAATATCAGTAAACAAGAGTTAAGTACATTAGGTACTCTATTCTCTTCACTGTGCAATATCAGCTGTTTCAGCGTTATCTTTATGCACGTGTTTAGAAATGCATTTTAACATTTTTAACGTGTAAATGGGTTATTACAAATATATATTGTCCTGGCCTTTTCTTTGACCTTTTCGTTGTTATATGTCAATCAATATTTTATGTCTCACACAGATCCCCACCCACAGAATCTACGATAAATCAAGCTTATTATTAACTAGCGACCGCCCCGGCATTTCATGAGAACACCAGTGATACTAAAACCTTCCCCTTGAATTATTCTATCTATTAAAAAACCGCTTAAAAATCCGTTGCGTATATTAAAATAAACATATTGGGACATCTTACACAAATCAACCTAGTCCCACGGTAAGCTTAATCAAGGCTTGTGATGTTGGTATCAAGCGACGATATATTTAATAGATAGATACTTAAATACATAGACAGCCATTACCAAGAAACAAATATTTGTGTTAAATAAATACATTTCCATTGTCGGGATTCGAACCCGGAACCTCCAGCTTTGTATAGGCAGGGTCACTACCAGCTAGGCTACGGAGGCTGATAAGTTTATAGTTTTAAAGATACCATTATAGGCATACAGGGACAGAAAAAGCGACTTTGTTTTATACTATGTGGTGATATTGCCACATATATTCATATGGTCCCACACCACACTAATTCTGCTAACAAGCTAAGGCAAACGTAAGCCGAAAACACGTAGATTATTAAACAGAAAACGACATGACGAAACTCACGAACTACACGCGTGACCGCCGTTGACCATGGCCGTCGTGCAAAACGTTATTTATATGAACGTGAACCTTGTCTACTTATCAGCAGGATAATAAACATTTATTATAAACACTTAAAAAGGTGACAAACCAACAAAGGTGGAAAATTGGAAACCCTCACAGAAAATTTGAATTTTCACTCACAATAGTTGTTATTGTTACACAAAATATAACTATCTATCTATTCAGCCCGTGTCCACCCACTGCTGGGTATAGGCCTCTTCTTTATTACGCCACTTTCCTCGGGACAGGAGTGCTAGTCGCATCCACTGCTTTGTTGCCGTTCGGCAGATATCGGTGGTCTCCCAACAGATCTTCTTGACCACCCTGGCCACCATTCACCTGCTTCGTCCACCGCCCATCGGTACTTCTCGCCAAGTGTCCTGCCTATCTCCGCTTCTAACTATGTAGCACGAAAACTATGACGGTAAATTTTGTTTTAATTATAGGCCTGACAAGGACTGGTGGGAGATTTCAGGGGATAGGGATACGTGGAAGAATTTGAGGGAGGCCTTTGCCCTACAGTGGTACGGTCGGCTCTAATAATATGTATACGATTTTGATCCCTATGCCATTGACATACGTTCCGAAATGTATACATATTATTAGACGTGACTGTACAGTACAGGCTCTTAATAATAATAAATAGGCTTTTAAGTACTTTTTTTCCAATCGACTCAAATGACAATATAAGCTGGTTAACATAATAATACTCAAACTAATATGCCGTGTGGTGACGGCAGAAAGAACACACTTGTCACCACCCCAACTCTTCCCGCGGGTGTCGTAAGAGTCGACTAAGGGACTGAAGTGTCATTGACTATTCTTTGATTTCATTGATAATGGACAGCTGCGTCATCATAGTGGACAGTGGACACATAATTGCGATCGCCAATCCGCTCGCCAATCAGCGTGGCGATTATGGGCATTTACCTCCTATTGCGTCTATACGCATAGTTTGATAGGAGAGGCCTACGTCCAGCAGTGGACTGAGATAGACTGATGTACTCAAACTAATTGAACACGATGACATAAACAGTTGACATAAACAGATGATAAAATAGTTTAGCCAATCCCTTTGACAGTTAGATTTTCGCTATGAAAATTTCGCTCCTTGCTTATCGCTTATCGTTTACGATTGTAGAATGGCATGTTGGCTAGACCTCTTGCTCAGATTTTGACGACTGTATTATACGCCACTCTCTCATCTTTCTAGATAATAGTATTTGATTTATTAGATATGACATGATAACTAAAAAACATGTTTGTTTGACTTAGATACTGACGTTACCGTAGATGACGATTTTTCTATAAATAAATAAAAATCATGGACAATCTTACACAAAGCGAAATTAGCTCTACGGTAAGATCAATTAAGGCTCGAGTTGTGGGTACTAAGCGATATAGTGTCAGCATCATCAGCCTATAATCAGTCTACGGCTGGACAAAGGCCTCATCTATTACCTAAGCGTACGCATTACGAGCTAAAAGCCCGTAATCGCCACACTGGGCAAGCGGGTTGGCGATCGCAGTAGTGTGTCCACTTCACCTCCACTAATGATATTTATAAATACACAAAGGGATCTCACGGGGATTCGAACACGGAACCTCAAGTCACTACCGACATACATTGACAGAGCTTTAGAGGGCGGCATTATTTCTTAAGGCCCTGGTTTTTCTGGTCGGCGACCAGCGACCGACACGTGTCCGCCGCCGACGACGTTCGAATGTTTTGTTCACGAATGTTTGAGGGTGGTTTCTCTGACACGTCGCCGGCAGCGGGTAAGCGGGTGTCAGAGAAACCTCCCTCAAACATTCGCCAACAAAACAATCGAACGTCGTCGGCGGCGCACACGCGTCGGTCGCCGGTCCCCGGTCGCCGGTCGCCGGTCAGAAAAACCAGGGCCTTACGAAAACAAACCAGCATTTTGACCCCAAGCCAAGACCCAAACTCGAATTATTAGATTTCTAATACCCCCTTGCCCCATTGGCCAACAATTGTTCCATTCCATAGACAACAGGCTGGATTACGCAGTGAGACCTAACTCGGCTAAATGAACCATAAACCATCGACAATTTCACTGGCCATAAACGGTGTGGAAATCGTCAGCCGTCGACACAATGACAATAATAAAAGCTGTGACAGTATTTTAACTGGATATTGTTACTCGTACCGGTAATAAATATAAGTAAAGTTGGTGGGAGACTAAAACGCTTCATGTGTGAATAAACTTTTTTTTTGTCTGTCATTGTCATGTTTACGGTCACCTGACCTGAGTCTCGCTCGTTTTATGCAAAATTATGCAAACATGCACGTACATGTTTGTAGGTGGCTCATTCAGGAAAGGGCCTATTAAAAAATGAACACCAGAAAAATGCATGTTTGTATAGTTTTAATAGCATAATTTTGCATAAAACCAGCGTGACTCAGGCGACCGTAACCATGGCAATAACAGACAAAAAAGTTGATTCACCAAAGTAAAGTTGAGTACCTACGTGAAACAAAGGGCAACTGAAACGCTTCATATATTTTCTATGCAGTATGCAAACATTCGCAACGGGGAAAGTGGAACATATTATACTTACCCAACTATACTTGACTATAATACTTTTCAAATATTTCTCGAAGATCCTATCATCAGACCCCAGACAGGTTATTCGATCGCTAAAAACCCGTTTTAAAAAAATCTGATTCTTCACCCGTCTCTGAGATATTGACTAACATCGTACATAAACAAAAAACAGTCGAACTGAAAACCTCCTTTTTTGTTGAAGTCGATTAGAAATAAAGAGAAAATGAATAATCGAAGAAGGCCGGATCACGAAATGGGCCCCACACAGCATGATCCCATTCGGTCAGCGCTGGTCTTCCGTCTACGAGCTGCTCACTCAAGATACTGGTCCTATTATGACTGCGATGATAAAACCTGCCTATCTTCGCACGGTGTCATTACGGACCGGTTGGGCAGTCCGACCAGAAACAATCTTAAGCCAACCATGTCCACTTGACCAGTGTAAATTGGCCTCGGTAAAACTGAGGACCCGAACGAAGTGTTGCCTCCCTGACACACTTATGTACTAATTCACGAGTGCGAAAGAGGTAACGCTTGGTGGTTCGCGGTAGGGCCTCTGAGTATACGTTCGGAAAGTGAAGTCACGTGAGATATATCGCCGCGCCTCGCTGCCACGTGCCATAAATTTCCGATTGTAAACTGGAAACAATTTACTGGTTCAAGCGGTGGGTTATTCGCGCAGTATCGACGCGACACGTGATAAGATGTTTGTAAACATGCGCGGATGTCGTGTTTGGTTAACGAATGAAATTTATTTATGGCTTGTTTCTGAGCACGCTGTTTCATCCAGCTCATCTTCACCGTATTTGTTGTAAAACAGGTTCGGAGAATGTTCATGCTCCGAAGTTCGCAAATTTAGTTGATTTGTCTCTGTCACTCTAATAACGCTGTTGTTCGTGTGACAAGAGACAAATCCCCGAAAATTTACGAACTTCGGAGTTCGCGGTAGGGCCGCAAAAAGTCTACTGCGAACATCGGAAATCGCTGATTTCGAAGAACTGTGAAGATGGAATTTTGCCATCACGATGAATCAGCCAGTGTCACATTCCGATTGCAAAACGAGTACGTACTACGTCATAACAGGCCTGTCCGACTAGCGCTTTCGGTGCGAACTGTCAGTGCCACCTAGGGCTGCCAACTGTCCCGCTATATGCGGGACGTCCCGTTTCTGGGGCCCTAAAGTATGCGTCCCGCAAAGGGTTCGCGCGGGACGCCAGTAAAGTTGTCCCGCTTTTCAAGGAATACTAAAATAGTAATATGAAAGCAATTTAAAATTTCGTCTTTTTAATTTGAATGTACCGCGATATCCGTACCAATAATCCGCAAGCACCGTGCACTTAACGTGTATATTGCCAAAATATGAATGATTGCGATGGGTGCAATAGGTGCATCTAAATTGAACCGATCTGAAATTAAGCATTGTTTTCTAATGTTAATGTCATTCCTGTCCCGCATTTTATAGCCAAGTCCCGCAATTTATTCGCGAGTGTCCCGCATATCTGTGATCTTTGGTTGGCAACCCTAGTGCCACCCCGGGGAGTACATTAGTAGAATTCGTAAAATGAGCATTCGCTCGTTTGGCCATCGAATATGACATTTACATACAATATACAATACAACGCGCACGCCACGCACACGCGCTGTACACGTAACCGGGGTGGCTCAGCTTTAAGCAGGCGCAGATCCAGGGGGGGGGGGGGGCTATGGGGGCACTAGCCCCCCCCTTGACACTGGACTTAGTATGCCAAGGTGCTGTTACGTATAAAATACCATCATATCATAGGACAATGCCCCCCCCCCCCTCAACGAAATCCTGGATCCGCACCTGTGCAGAAAGCTGGGCGCGATTTCATATTAAACGGCCATTTTCTATAGACAAAATTCGTACGCATACTGATATCTGAGTCTTCACCGTTAACTTTCAAATTCTTATCAAGTCATCATACTATCATCATCATAAATTTTAAGAGTTAGACTCTTGTCGGTGTAGCTCTACCATCTGGTTCTATCTTGGGCTCCTTCCTTGATTTACCTATACGACATGACCCTTATTTCTCTTTTATCTGATCCATGTAACTTATCCTCGGTCTTCCCCTTCCTCGCTTGCCTTCAACCTATCCTTCAATGATATTGCTTATAAAAAAGTCATGTCGTATAAGATGTCCGATCATCTTCCCTTCTATTTTCTATTATTTCTAAAATTCTTCATTTCTCTCCGATTCTTCTCAATACGTTTTCATTTGAAATTATTTCCACCCAGCTAATCTTTTCCACTCTCCGCCAGCACCACATTTCAAAGGCTTCCAGAAGTTCTATCTTAGATACCTAGTTCTACCATAGATAAGATACCCGTAATTCGCAATACAGCAGCATTTAAAATTAAATATACAATATTGTCTTTTGAACTGCCGCCTTATCAGGCGAGTACGTTTTGAGGTCCCAATTCGCCTCGCGGACTCCTTATACGTACTCGTTCTTGCGAACAGCCGAATTTGACGTAGGTGGAATAAATAAAAATGGAATTAATGTGTAACGGAACATTTTCTTTCTTGTGGCTTGGCCTTTATGGCCTGGCCACGATATTGGTCTAAAGGTACATTCAGACCTGACGAGCATTCGCTATTCTAACCCCCTACTCTACGAAATTCGATCGTTACAAAAAACGTGATTCGTTGATTTCGTAGAGTGGGGGATAGAATTACGAATGCTCGTTTGGTCTGAATGCACCTTAAGGCGATCGGTGACGAGCAAATCCATCTCGCACATATGGTTTTCCGCTCCGAGCGACGGTCGCCTAAAGATGCATTTAGACCAAACGAGCATTTGCTCATCCTATCCCCCACTCTACGAAATTCGTTCGTTACACAAAACGTGATTCGTCGAAATTCGTTGATTTCGTAGAGTGGGGGATAGAATTAGCGAATGCTCTCAAACCTTTAGACTTTTGAGAGCTGTTTTTAATATTATTTGTATTAAAGACAGCCCTCATTGTTTAAAAAAATTGCCCATTTTCTCATTGTTTAAAAAAAATTAACTAGATGTCTCTGCCCTCTCTCTACCTCAATGAACTTTATCTTGGATGAACATAGCCATATTCCAAGATAAAATGGTAGGTACTAGGTATGCATACCTATGTAAAACACTCATCCAGTTACTTAAATGACATTGAGCGTGATGACTAACGACGTAAACTCGAGGATTCTGCGCAAACATGAGATCTGTTAAACTTTTCACCTACTAGCTAATAGCGAAACCTAAATATTTATAAGAAACGCTACATCCGCGTAGCGTGAGCCGCTGTAACCGACGATGGAATTCGGTGTTTACGTTTGGCATTGTAACGTTACGTTTGTAGTTGTACGATATAGATTCTGCAAGAACCACGAAACACATAACACATTCAAAGCGTTCTCTTTCGCTCTTGTGAATTCGTACATATGCGTGACTGGGAGGCAAGGCAATACGTCGAACTTGGTCCAGCGGCCATACCGCGAACTACGAAATCCGCAAATTTCGGGGGACACAAATCCATATATATAAATGATATAATATATAGATACGTGTACATTCAGATAGGTTATTCACATAAACAGCAATATTTGTTATTTCAACAAATATTTGTGATAAATAAATCCACAAATAATGTTCCGGGATTCGAACCCGGAATCTCCATCAGCTTAATAGGCAGGGTCAGTCTCACAACAAGATTACGGAGGTTGACATATTATATTTATTTATCGTGTTGCATTGCATTATAAGAAAACAAATACACTCCTATATCCTGACTATAATGATTTCTGTCCTGTCATTACTCATTAGTTGATGGTCGGTAATACCCGTAATACGTCAGAAAAAGTTTTTCGCCACGATTATCACCCCCATAATTCGGGCCTAAGCTCTAAGGGTCCAGTCCAGACCAACTAACCTCCCTAACAATCCAAAAGTCTCGCAGCCATTGACCCTCGTCTAAATTTGTGAAACCTCAAAACTTATTTCACACCAAATTAGATACTAACAACACGATATAAAGGTTACAATCGTATGAAACACTAACTTTAATAGTACTTTATGGAACGGATGGAGGCAATCTGTCACGGTGAGTGAAAAATACGCGCTTCCTACCAATTCTATTTCAAAATACATGCGAAAATGAACCTTGAATACTACGATATACGAGTTGAGCGAATAGCGGCTTCTAAATCGTCAAATTGATTAGAAGACTGACAAAGACAACGATAGAGAACATTCGTTTGTGAAATGGCGCAGATTTCGAAATTTCTAAAATCCTGTTCGGTTTTAACAGAAACCGGTACTGCGAGGATAGATTATAGCGAAATACATAAAAGTCTTCTTTGTAATTTAACTCTTGACCGAAACAAGTTTTCCCATGGTGATGATCTTGGATGTTGATCCGAAAGGTACCCATTTCAAACACAAGAAGTCAAACCATTGTAAATAAATCCTGTTTTTGAGGTCTCTTACATGCAAGGACTTTATAATGTTTCGGTTTTTTAAATCATACGTACAGCAAAATCCGCACGTATTATTTCATGCGGTGTTTTCCAATTTTTTTTCCTGCCGTGAAACAATGTATTTCTCCTATTTACGAAACGAGTTAATAGAGTACTTCTTTTTCATCAGCATTTCGTTTTAAAACGAAGTGCTTGGAATTGAAGAACAACAGTCAAATTGTACTGCTTTGTCTGAGGCTGTCAAAAAACTTGATTTTCCCATCTCTCATGGCTGACAGAGCGGAACTCTTAAAAGTACGGCAGTCGACACCCGGAAAAAGACTTATAGGTAAACCTTTTGTGATCTTTATGCCGTTGCAATACGGGCTACGATTGGTCAGTTAATTGTGTCCATGATACGGTCGGCTGCATAAATAAGTGAACAATTTTGACTCTTCTGCCTTCGACATACGTTCCGAAATGTATGCTTGTTTTGAGACGTGAGTGTGTGATGCATTGTGACCAATTATGGTGTTTAGCGGACTCGT
>JALPQI010026683.1:0-13486 GCA_025490895.1 Thaumatotibia leucotreta | reverse complement strand
GACAATGTCCTTAATTTTTGGCATATTTGCAAGCATGTCATGCTTATAACAATTACACCAAGGTTTTCAATTTCACCACCATAAAACCTCCCCATATCCTTCTATCTGTGATCCAAAAAGGACTAAACATGTACAAAATAAATAATTTAATTTTCAAATGACGCAATTAGACAAAACAGAAAATAAGACGGTGTTCCCATCCAACATTACTACATCAGTGAGCTACAGCTATATGGATTTAAGTCTTTAAAGCATTTAAAAATATTTCCAATTAAATCTATTTATATCTATCTATAGAACTGTTTTCACAAATATGTGTAGCCTAGCCACCAATGTCTAAATTTGGTAGCTATTTATTAAAAATTAAAGGATCTGTTAGGAACTAACCTTATTATAGATTGTTAATCTATAATTCTCTTATTCATAAACATCTCTGTCTTATTAAGCTGTTTGTCCCTTTCGATCTTATCAACATGTATAGAAGACTAATAAAATAAGAGATGAATAAGGGGGTAAGTACCTATAACAAAGCAAAGTGTAAATTGGACACTTACTTCTTGCCGTTGAAAATATCAATTCCGACCAAGTGGACTTTAGCATGTCCGTGCTTTCCAGTCTTGGAGGTTGACATCTCAACAATCTTGCAGGGGCGACCTTTGAGCATGACGAAGCCGTTCTTGCGGAGGGCAGAGCATTGCATGGGGAAGGTAGCAGAAGCTCCGGAGTCCCCGGTCTCGAAGTGTGTGTCCTCAATGTCACCCATTTTGTGGTAGAGTATTAACTACGGTCTGGAGTGATCTGTGAAATAAACATTTTACCTGTCAATAAGAAATTCAAAATGTTATAGTATAAATAAGATGACAGTTTACGATTAAGAGATGAAATAAAAAAATCTAATTGTAATTTCAAGTTATGAATGAATTACATAAAATGAGTATGATGTTGCATGATTCTGGATTTCTAGTCACATTCCCGAATTATAATTTCATTCATTGCTTAAATGGCACCAAAACAATGAGATTTATAAACCACAAAAACACAGGACACAACACATTAAACAAACACCTGCACAATATGGGCAAAACAGATAATCCCTGCATAGCAGAGCCTGCATGGAAGTGGAGCAAACAGCAAAAAATTCTTCTAGAATGTAAACAGGTAGAGGTATACAGGAGTAGGCACTTAGGCACTCAAAATACATTAAAGGAGGCATTCAGCAACCTGAAACGCAGAGTTTCATGGAGGAGCTTGGATGGTTGGAATAGGGCTACAGCCCAGTTAAAATAACTAACTACCTAAACCACAGAAATTTAATAATAATCACACAAGTGATAAAATCTGAAGTA
Source organism: Thaumatotibia leucotreta (assembly GCA_025490895.1). Classification (NCBI taxonomy): domain Eukaryota; kingdom Metazoa; phylum Arthropoda; class Insecta; order Lepidoptera; family Tortricidae; genus Thaumatotibia; species Thaumatotibia leucotreta. Next base: position 12,140 of record JALPQI010026683.1, on the reverse strand, counting down.
CATCAGTCAAGGTGTGTCAAGTACAATGTAACCAACATCTAATTATTAGAACCTTGGCAATAAACTGTAATGTGTGAGTCACACCTATGCCAAAAATCTCAAAGGTTATTAACCCAAAGTCACTGAACTCTAAGGTCTAGACTCTGGAGCAAGTGGATTTATAAAAAGGAAAGGACCAGACAATATACTTATCCTGGGGTCATTGTACTTTGTCTAAAAAATAAAAATTCTAGACAATTTGCAGAAACAAAATAACTTTTATGACCGGCATGGTGTTTTCCCAAGCAAATTTTAACCCATGAAACAAAATATTGAATATCAACAACATTTATATGAGAAATAAACACTGTTAATTCAATTTCTTACTTTATATGATACAAAATGAGGTAAGCTGTTCACTTTCTTAACAGGACCAAGACATGATATTCTATTTTATTGTACAAAATCTCTATTTAAGAAGAGTTGGTTTAGAAAATCCACAAGAAGAATCTTACAATGACAATGGGACTATACTTTACATAAAAACCTCATCTTCAACATGGCTGATAGGTAATTAAATGTATCCCTGTACGGTGATCCCACAACACAGAGGTGTGATGAGACGCATAGTCGGGACTGGGCTATTATGTTCGAGTACCCTCAGCACAGAAACAGTATTAACTGCACCTGCGACTCTATGGGCTCGCATTGACTTTCAAGTAATTTAGTAACATTAGTATACATCCATTATATGCACATGTTGAAACAATTTCTTTGTTGTGTAAGTGGCATATATTTCAAAAATTATTTTATTAAAATGAGTAAAGGTAACAAAATTTAATTATGTTTTGGCACTGTAATTAAAGGCACCTGATATTAGATAGTATTTGGTACCAGCATGCAGAACTAGTGAAAGAACAATGAAACAACTGTCATCCAATAGACTTGCTATACCATGTGTATTAACATGTTGGTCCTGTCAAACACAATACAGCCCTGGTAAAATCAGATCAATAAAGTCAAAATTTTAAACGAAAATGAATTAGTTATGAGAGTCTGAGGAAAATCACTATAGACATGTATAAGTGTACAACACACCATATGCTTAGATAGTATTGTAATGATAGCCACTGTGGACAAAATCGTTACACAGACGTGAACGAACTCACAGATATAAATATAACGTTGTGGCCTTTTTAACACGACAAAATGCTTACGCAAAATAAATTACTCGAAAGAACAAAGTCAAACACAATAAATAACTAACCTATACGTGCGAGTTTAGCCCCAGATTGCAATTTTCATGGTATGGCAAATTTGACGGCTTAACCCCACCTAGCGCAAAGCAAAGTAAACCTTTGTACGCTCTGTGGAGTTAAGATTTATATTATGAAAATGAAGTTATCACTTAATATCATTAATATAGCTAAATTTTACAACAGGAACAATAAAATCAGGCCTGAATTGGTGTGGCGAAAACACGAGCCCGGCCGTGTGGTCTCCCCGAACATGTGGCGAGAGGCGAAGGGACATCTTGGGCATGTCTTCGAACTGATTCACTTTATAATTAACAATCACACACCTTTCAACGAATTACACAGGGCTTTTGATCACATAAAACTTGTAGCAGATACGTGTGAGTTCAATCACACTGAATAAAAGAGATAACGAAAAAAATAGCGTTTGACAAACGTGCCGGCGCCGCGGTGCTATTTTATTTTCGATATTTACACAAAAACCACACCAGCAAACCGACCTATTTTCACGAAAAAATCGGCACCATGTAACATACTTACGAAAACAATAATCACAACGTTTTTAAAAAGGATTCACGATAAAATTAAGATATTTATCGACACTCACATGTGACCGACGGGTTCTTCAACCGAAAGGTCAATTTGCGCCTGCGTAGCACCTACAACACTCACTTCCTGTAGCGGGGTTCACAAATGGCAGCAACGCCGCCATATTTTGGCGGTAATTATAATGAATTCAATTGTCCTGTAATAAATGCATTAGAGAAGCATCAAAAACACCTTTTAAAAATATTTTAATAATTTTAAGCAAATATTTACAAGAATTTAAGTAACTTTATTTATTAAAGAGAATTATTAGTTGCAAAACATACCACTTTTCCGTCTGCTTTGTCGTTTTCGCCAAATAGTAAGTGCGATATTGGACAGGTGGCAGCACTTTATTGTTTTCATTGCCAAGTTCAGAAATCATAAAATTATCGATAAGTAAATAATTAGGCTGCCTTTAAATTATTATTGATATTGTGAAAGGTTCTTCGTTAATCAATGTGATTATTTTTATTTTTCTAACACAATAATTATCAAAATGTCTTCGCGCCCATAGCATTCTAAATATTTGTTCATCGCGTCCGCTAGATGTCGTTAACAGTACTGTTTACAGTTTCATATTATTTGGAAGCCGTAAGGGTAAAGGCCGGGCGACACCAAATGCGTGTAATATAGTTTGGTACCTAATGCATTAGAGGGTTGAGTTAATATAAATAGGTAGGTACTTATTTGAAAATAATCGCTTCAAAAAATCGGAAAATATCTTCTTAACATTCCTTATTCTAGAAAAGGGGTTTAACTGACATGTGATGAATGTCCTACAAAATTTTCAGGGTAAACTTATGCACTGACGGTGTCTTACTGCATGCGAACGTGTGTGAACTGTGCGAAATGAATAGTACTTTTCTGCACAGGTATAAAAATATAATATATTATGTTTGTCAGGAACTGCTGGCTTTTCAAACGGTTTTATTTTTTATTAAACGTATTATTTAGCTTACCCCGTTTGTTTTCTTGGGTCAAATTTAGTATGTAATTGAAATTTCACCTTCTTTCTGTCAACTGATTGATTTGAAATTTGGTATACCCCTTTGGTTCTGGTGACAATACAATTATGTATGTTCAGTATTATTGTGAATCAAACATGGCGGCTGCTACAAAATGGTGTACGTAGATATAAACTTATTTTTTAAAATCCCATCAATATGGGTATCAAATAAAAGGGCTTGTCAAGTGGAACAAAGTGTACTATATCAAAACAAAATCTAAAATGGCCGCCGCTACAAAATGGCGAAAAACCTTTTTTTTTTAAACCCCAGCAATATGGGTATCAAATGAAAGGGCTTGACAAGTAGAACACAGTGCACTACACAAAAACAAAATCTGAATGATAAAAAATGGACTAAAATAAAATCGTGGGACACGTGTAGGTACTTAGCGTGATATTTGACGTGCCCCACGATTTTACTTTAGGCTAATCAATGCATATATGTAATTATTTTTTAGCTTTAGTACATTTTATCTGCAACATTACCTACTAAACTTGAAAACCTATTTAGATTCCAATACTTGTCAAAAAGTATTGCCATTAAAAAGAAATATTAGGTGGTTCGGTAAATTTTCCCTTCTGTAGGTGAATGTTAGGGGTAAGTAATATAACGTATACGAACTTATGCTATATTAATCATAATGTATAAATTCAGTTTGTATAAATGTATAATGCCTAACGTGTAATAAATATAACGTATAAAAGGTATAATTATTAAATGAATAATTGTAAAATGTATAATGAACGTAACATATAATATCGTTTACGATAATGATTAATTGGTATAACATTGAAATAATCTAATATACAAAACAACTATCTTACACAAAATATAAGCCCCTACAATTTTTATATAATTAAACTATAGAATTATCATTATATTTCATTTGAATTGATTTACTATTTATCCGTTTATTAAGCCGTATCCGTATAGGAAGCGATTTAAACCTGAGAACCGGTCGACGAAGCCCCGCTGCGCGGGGCTTCTATTTCTGCTCTAAGGGATAAAAGGTACCTAACGAACCTATCCAGGTTAGAGTAGGGGATGTACAAATTTATTTTTTAATGCGGGGGGCTCCGCCCCCCGAGCCCCCCTTGTGGGGGGCTACGCCCCCCCGTCCCCCCTTTTTTTTGGTTTCGCAAGGATGACGATGCGTAAACAATGAATTAAAAGTAAGTAAGTCTTTTATTTATCCGGGAAACTACGCTCGAAACCTAACCAATCCAAGTCGGTTTTACCCTGATTTATTACTTGGATTGCTTAGGTTTCGAGGCTAGAACGGATTGAAAAGGGTAAGTAATATAACGTATACCTTTTTGTAGAACTTAACCTAACTTTCTTACTTTTCTGGCAGTTATATTTATATCGTTATATCAGATGTTAGTATATGTTTTAACTTTTATACCTTTATATTGATATATGACACGTAATTCGTTAATATGTACGTTAGACTAAACAACGGTATATACTATTAACGTTATATTATTTTTGTATTATACTATTTGGAAATAGATGTTTAATACATTATACCTAACGTTAGTATACGTTATGAACGTTTGTAAACTGTAATTATACTAAAAGTGCGTATTCATTATGATACGCACCCGAATGTTAGAGATAAATAGCTGCTTATTTTATCTATAATGTTAAAGATAATATTTAATTGTACTTATTAATTAAACAATCTTATTTAAATAATTGTCACAAAAAAAGATATGTAATTTAATTGTTTTATAGGAGATAAGTTAAAATTACAAATAGCAATAACTCAGGATTTAATAACATTTGGTACCAATGAATATTCTCGTAATGTGTAATTACACTTTTAGGGAAACTGGTTAGGTTACCAAAACATTGTTTTTTTTCTGAAACGTTACAATGAGGGTTTTTGATACTTTTTCTGCCGCTATGGGGAGGTGAGATGGCAGCACTGAGCCGACCGTTTAACAAACTGTCAAAATAAATACGCGCATTTAATTTTCAACATATTTATAGGTTTATTTATTCTGAAAACCATTACTTTAGGCATATTGTTACCTAAAATAAATAAATAAAATAGTTCCAAGTCAATTCTCATGAAATTAACAAAGTTAAAGTAATTATTTTGAATACCAGTGACTTTGCGCGCCTGTTTTATAGCTCCGTCTTCAGTTCGATGACCGTGTAATAGTCGTAATCCATTACAAAATCAATTCTCTTCCAAATAAAATAGAATTTCAATATTTTAGGCCCAGGTGCCTATGAATAGTATGAATCTGACAGTTGTCGAGACCAGGTACGTACGAAGCGCCGCCTGGTGGCAGAAAAATTATCGAAAACCCTCATTACGATAATACGTGTCACTGTGACATGGTATTTTTTTTGACGTACCTATATTGGAATCCGATTCAGTTTTTAAGTTTAGTATATTATAAAGCTATCTATGTGCAACACATAAACCTAGATGGGACCTTCCCTATGGAAGGCTAGATGGTGTAAAATGGGAGAAGCCTATGTCCTGCAGTTATGCAGTAGACTAGTATACCTAGGCTGATAATGATGATGTCGGAAGTGATGTGATATCCTAAGAATGTATGTCTGGTTATTCACAGCTTTAAGAATAATCTAAACGCGGACGGAGACAACGGCAAAAGCTAGTAGCTTTGTCGACTGTACCAAACCGAGAAGTCTAACGCGATTAATACATTAAAAACATATCTTAAATTTAGGATGACTTTTATCACGATTTACACAATAAAGTTGTAACGAGTTGTTTATTAACATCGTTGTGTACCGATGGTAGGTTATTTCTGAAACGTCACAGTGGTAATGACATGGGACGGCGTGACATTTCGCCATCTTTGGTAATTTTTTGAAGTGTATTGAAATTTAAACACGTTTTAGACTATACATATATGTCTGTTTACAATAAAACCATTTAAGTAAAAAAATATTTTTTAGCTGTTTATATTTAATTCATGTTGGTTTAAAATATTTGCGCTTCACACGCGGCACTCGTACAAAAATAACCCACTTATAGTTGCCGATTTCTAAAAATGAACTTTTGACAGTTATACAGGGTGGTCCAAACCTTGACGTCAAAAAATTTTTTTTAGATTCTTCACGTCATGAGCTATCAGAATATACCCCATGTATGTTAGCCGATTTTTTTGTAGTTTTTGAGTTATGAATTTTTGAAATTTTTTTTTGAGAAATTCTGGAATTAATAAATTTATTGATAAAAAAAAACTATTGGGTTTTTTTAATATTTTCTTTTTGTAAAAGTATAACTACAAATAAAGCATTTACTGACAAAAAAATTAGCGTCCTCACTTTGATACAAGTAGGATAAAAAAAATACAAATTCAACATTTTATGCTAAAAACGCATCAAAATAGAATTCATGTATGTAAATAAAAAAATAAAACATATCCCCCAGGAATTTTCGTATTCTAAAGACCGCTCTAGACCTTGAACCTTCGTAAAAGCAAAAAAAAATGATACTTAATGATGAGAATTTTTCGGAGTAGTCGGTCAAATAAACTTAAAAAAGCTTAAAATTTTAAAGTAGTAAAAAATGACTTGAATAACTACACAAATTGAGTTTTCGTGGTATTTTCTGTCTTTGTTTATTGATAAGAACAACGAACAGACGAAATTTTACTTCATTTTTAAATTAAAAATGTAGAAGTTTTTTTTTAAGTTTATTTGACCGAGTACTCCGTAAAATCCTCATCATTAAGTGTCACTTTTTTTTTGCTTTTACGAAGGTTTAAGGTCTAGGGCAGTCTTTAGATTACCAAAAATCCTTGGGATGTGTTTTATTTATTTTATTTACGTACATTAATGCTATTTTGATGCATTTTTAAAGTAAAATTTTGAATTTGGTATTTTTTATCCTACCTGTATCAAAGTGAGGACGCAAATTTTTTTGTCAGTAAATGCTTTATTTGTAGTAATACTTTCACAAGAAGAAAATATTAAAAAAACCCAATAGTTTTTTTTTATCAATAACTTAGTTCCAGAATTTCTCAAAATTTTTTTTTTTCTAAAATTCATAACTCGAAAACTACAAAAAATCGGCTAACATACATGGGGTATATTCTGATAGCTCCTGACGTAGGGAACCTAAAAAAAATTTTTTGACGTCAAGGTTTGGACCACCCTGTAGATTAATCCTTATTATTATGAGGATAAGACTCACAATTTTTCCGATTGTCTTAACGTCATATACAGGGTGGTCCAAACCTTGACGTCAATAATTTTTTTTAGATTCCTCACGTCATGAGCTATCAGAATATACCCCATGTATGTTAGCCGATTTTTTGTAGTTTTCGAGTTATGAATTAAAAAAAATTTTTTTTTGAGAAATTCTGGAATGAAGAAATTTATTAATAAAAAAAAGTATTGGGTTTTTTTAACTAGTTTCTTTTTGTAAAAGTATTACTACAAATAAAGCATTTACTGACAAAAAAATTGCGTCCTCACTTTGATACAAGTAGGATAAAAAATACGAAATTCTAAATTTTACGCTAAAAACGCATCAAAATAGCATTAAAGTACATAAATAAAAAAATAAAACATATCCCAAGGAATTTTCGTATTCTAAAGACCGCCCCTAGACCTTGAGGCTTCGTAAAAGCAAAAAAAAGTGATACTTAATGATGAGGATTTTTCGGAGTAGTCGGTCAAATAAACTTAAAATTTTAAAGTAGTAAAAAATGCGCAAGTTGAGTTTTCGTGGTATTTTCTGTTATTGTTTATTAATAAGAACAACAAAACAGACGAAATTTTACTTTATTTTTAAATTAAAAATTTAGAAGCTTTTTTTTAAGTTTATTTGACCGACTACTCCAAAAAATCCTCATCATTAAGTATCACTTTTTTTTGCTTTTACGAAGGTTTAAGGTCTAGGGCAGTCTTTAGATTACCAAAAATCCTTGGGATATGTTTAATTTTTTTTTATTTACGTACATCAATGCTATTTTGATGCGTTTTTAACGTAAAATTTTGAATTTGATATTATTTATCCTACTTGTATCAAAGAGAGGACGCTAATTTTTTTGTCAGTAAATGCTTTATTTTTTGTAATACTTTAACAAAAATAAAGTATTAAAAAAACCCAATATTTTTTTTTATTAATTAATTTCTTCATTCCAGAATTTCTCAAAAAATGAAATTTTCAAAAATTCATAACTCGAAAACTACAAAAAATCCGCTAACATACATGGGGTATATTCTGATAGCCCATGACGTGAGTAATCTAAAAAAATTTTTTTTGGATAATTTCATAACCTGTATAGGTACCTAAGGCTCATTTCTAAACTGTCAAATATTCATTCTTAGAAATCGACGACTATATTTCATAAATTACTATTAAAATACGCAGACAATATTCGTCGGGTGACAAGTAAAACTCACTAATTGTAACAAATACCTACATGAAATCTCAGTTTTGCTTGTCAGACGATGAATTCTTGAGCCCTATTGACAAGTGGATTTACCTACATCATTCGAACTACTACAAGATGACTCTTAAATATCTTTATTTGTAACTTAAACACTTTTATCTCACTCCCGCAAACCATAAAAGAAACATTAAATTAATAGAGCAAATCCCAGCACCGGCAATGACCCATGGCACAAAGGAACAACAGACGCAAGGGTTTAAAAGCTTTCTTCGATAAATCACGAGGGCGAGGGGTCGACACAAAGCATAGATACAATTACGTAAGCAATGTCGTTATTATGGGACTATTAAGTGTGCTAGTCATTGCTTGTTTTTTGGGTTTTCTAAGTCATTAGTTTACTTTTAGGATGGGTCTTTTGGATTTTCTGAGTGGGGTAACATGCTTAGTTACATTGAATTTTAGTTATTCAGCGTCTTTAGCGAGTATTTAGTTTATTCGAGACAGGCAAAACTAACCTATTTTGTGTCATTTTCAGATAAATTGTAATAAAAGCCAGGAAAGGGGTAGTCAACTGCAACCTGAAAATAAATATTTAGAAATCGACTTTTACCTTGATATGTTATGCTAAGTTGCGAAAGAGTCTACAATTTTCTTAGGAATCAAAATTAACTTGCCATCGTCAAAACTTTGAGGAGTACTATTAATAGTGGAGGTTACTCTGCTTCATTAGCCTGTAATATAATAGTCCACTGCTGGACAAAGGCTTCTTGTATTACCTATGCACGTGGACGCATTACGAGGTAAATGCCTATAATCTCCACGCTGGCTAAGCGGGTTGACGATCGTAGTAGCATGTCCAGTGTCCACTATGATGATGCTACTGCTCGCTACTCTATACGTAAAACGCCATTAGGTAAGTAAAAATGGGATTTAATTTCCTACTCTACAAAAACTCAATAGCAAACAAAGTCAGAAGCCTTCAGACAACACTGAATATGTATGGCGCGAAAGCAATAAAAGTCAACAGCGGCAATAAAGTGCCAAATAAATTCAGCGAGCAAATGAAAACAGGACGCTCCCACGCGCCATTACCCCCCAACGATTACGGCAAAACGGGAATTCAAATGAAATCATTTACCATATTATTATTTCTGTACTCCCGCAAACTCCATTTTGTCTGTACATACGCGCGAAGCCAATTTTTTAAGTGTGCCCGCTCAAAATAAATTATGTAGGGGGAAACGGACAAGAAATAAAACTCGCTAAGCCGAGCTGGAAAGAGACGCGTATAGCTTTGTTGTTGCGGCTTCTTCGCCCTCCGTTCCACTTGAAGACGGCCTCGAGAGCTAAGCTCCCATTTTATTGTCACTTACACCGCTACAAACTTTAGTTTGCAAACCAAAAATAACTAATCTGCACTATTGTCTGAGCTTTAGAGCTCAACTTAGATTTTTATACAATCTTGCGGACGCAAAGTTAACTTGGCAAGAGAGTATACAAGACAAGTAAATTTTGAATCAGCGCTCTGATTAAAGAATCAGACGCTGAAACGATTGCTTATAAAGTATTAAGCTGCTTATTTCGAATTGTCCGAGAATATAATAATGTCGGCTTATTGTTCTGTTTACGAATTTCGAAGGTATCAGGATATAAGGAATTTTCGGATAAGATGGTTTCCAGGAAAATGGATCGGATGAGTCTTCAAATTTTAGATAACCTGAAATTTGCTCAGTGGCTGCCAGAGTCAGCTGCTTCAAAATGTAGGATTTTCAAAGATTTGGCGTTTCTCTTTTTTCTCACAAACATTATAAAAAAGGAGGTAAGCGATGGTAAGTAAACCTTTTAGAGAGGAAACATAGATATTGATGTTTTTGACCATGCCCCTGTACCATAAAACTTTACAAGCGTACAATTCTACAAAATTGACAACTTTTTGAATGGAAATTTATACAATTTTGTAGAATTGTACGCTTGTAAAGTTTTGTGGTATAGGCCACTGGAATAATGAAAAATTAATGCGACCAGTAACTCATTTCGCCTCTTTTAGGTGGTATCCTGTCGTTTGACCAAAAATTGTTTAACAAAGTTACACTTGGCAACCAACTACTGGCAAAATTATGTTTCGGCAAATCCTTTTTTCTACAAAAACATCTTTGACAATTTATTATCTTAGCCAAATAATTAACAAATAAAATATCATTTTATAAGAGGTATTTTTGGCAAAAGAATATTTAACAACAAAGTAAACTAATAAATTTACCATTAGCCTAAAAATGTTTGCTAAAATGGGTTGGAGTATAGCAAAGTGGGTTTTTTGGTGCAACCCAGTAAATTTTTCCCCAAAATCAAAAATGGCCGAGATATTCGACATCAAATTAAAAAAAAATTAACATAACATTCATCGTAATCTTGACCAAAATCTGCAGTGAGCGAGCGAACAAAACCTTCCGAGGCTGATCCGACTCGGATAGGTTAGGTTAGAAGACTAATTTTTTTTTATTGTAACCCAGAAAACTTTTCCCCAAAATCGAAAATGGTCGAGATAGGTATTCGGTGAATGTACAAATATGTTAAACGTAGTTTTAGGTGACATGTAAAATATACAATTGATTTATTTATTAATTTATACATTGTTCTAATGTATTAATTGCTTAATGATTATTTGTCAATTGAGTTTTTGTAAAGGATACATTTGCGGAATAACATTTTTGCCACTTACTACATTGGTGAAACGTTTGTTGTAAAATAAATATTTGCTAACATTGTTTTGGTTTAACATTAGTGAAGTGAACCCTTTTAGGTACCTATGGGATATATGTAGATAACTTAAAAAAAAGAGGCATTATAATTCAAAATGGTGCAGCTTACCTGCCTAGTACCTATCATACCTTAATCCTCTGTCCGAATTCAATGCCAAATCACACTAATGAAGACCTTCCGAAAACTAAAGGTTTGTGACTAGAGCTGATTTCATTATCCCCTTGAAGGTAAACAGAGTCGTAACTCGATATCAATAAGGTTAATGAGTAACTGCGTTAGCGGACCCGATAACAGAGTTACCTGATGAGACCGGTAAGAAATCAACGAAGGACGGCAGAGATCCAATTTATTCCGTGTGCCACAAAACGAAAATAATGTAAACTAACCTATAAACTTGCATTATTTTAAAATCACGTTCTTTCAGAGCTCAATCTTGGTCATAACGCCGATTTAAAGCCTTAAGCCTTGAGTTCTCATACATTTTTAGTTATTCCCATTCGTTGTAGCAAAGAAAATTATTATTAAATTCTGTGTAGGTATTACATATACCTAATAGAAAAGTTTTTTACGAGAGATAATCATTTATTAACAAAAATATAAAGGATAATTTAAAAATAAATAAATAAATGGTTATAGCACTGATGGAGATATTAGGTACTCTAGTCAATTAGAGGAAAGATTGGTATTACATAATTCATTTGGAGAGGACACTGACTTCTGTAACACAGGTTTTACCTAGCTCAGAAGTCAGGGGCTTCAAATAATTAAGTTATATACATATTAATTGTAAACAATAGTAGATACAAAAATCCATTATTCTAGGCGAGGACTCTGACCTCTGTAACACAGGTTTTACCTAGCTCAGAGGCCAGGGGCCTCAACATCATTTTTAAGATGAAATTGTAACTCACCCTTTCTGGGAATAAACATATTTTATTATTTTATTATAATTCATTTATAAAAACCTTAATGAGAAAAGGTAGTAGATGTAAGTAGGTGTAGCTTTAGTTATTGATATTTATTAGTAATAATGTGAAAATAAATCTACGAACGTGATTCACGATATGTGTCAAAGATAACAAATGTTATATTGATTGAAAGTGGTAGTGGCACACTGTATAGGTAGGTATTACATCTACAAATTTTCAGGAAATGTATGG
>JALPQI010026682.1:0-12206 GCA_025490895.1 Thaumatotibia leucotreta | reverse complement strand
ACCACAGTGACAAGTCCGAGAATTGTAAATTGACTGTTTCTCCCATTGCAGGCGTCCTTGGGCTACGGTTACCACTTATCATCAGACGGGCCTTGTGGTTGTTTGTGTTTCAAATATATTGCAAAAACTTTTAGCAATCAACAATAAATACCGTCTTCTAAGCGAAGCAAAATTATAATAATATATTGTCACAAAAATACGACAATTGTAGTGAAATTCCAATTCCAACTTAGGTCGAACCTCATATCAAAAATTTACGAAAATCGTTCTAAGCCTTGTGACAATTGTAACGAATTTCCGTAAGTAAAATAGTAAATTACGATATTTGTGCGAAAAAAAATAAGTGGAGTGGAACGAGTGGAGATAAATTAAATCTACACGAGTTACGAATTTCCGTTTCGCACGTGTATTATTAGTGATAATTGTATTTTGGTGGCAAACAAGCACACGGACCGTCCGATAGTAAGCGGTAGACGTAGCCTTCAACAAACCACCACCAATAACATTATACTCGACCGACACGTGTTTCGCCTCTCTACGAGGCATCATCAGGAGTTGACGATGTTGTCGGTCTGGTGTCCGGCAACAGAATCTACACATTCTGTATCGCGAAAGAGCAAATCAATATTGTTCATCCTTTAATATGGACTTCCGCAAAGTAACGCCTGATTCAATTAATTAGAAAAACTGCATTAACATATTTGAAAAAAAAAACTGTCCAGCAGGGGAATCGAATCCGGTTGTTTTGAAATAATAAACTTATCTGCACCATTTCTATTCGGATATCCATTGTGTAGGTCTTAAGCAGTAAATAGTAGTATTTGTTTTTAGGAACCATATCCCCTAAGAAGCATGATGTCTAAAATGAATAAAATAAATTGTTTTCACATATTCAACACTTTTTTTTCTAATGTATAAATGCAGTTTTTTTATCAAAATCAATGATAGATAATTATGGTCTCTAAAAACAAATACTACTTAGTATGACTTATAGTTTCAGAGTTTCTCTTCAAAAAAATAAGTTTTAAGACAAAATATTATTAAATGACGTACTGACATTTCTATGACTCCCTAGGGAATTTCACTTTTCTATTACTCCCGCTACGCATGCAAGCAATGGCGCGCTTAGACAGCAAGTGTGATAAAAAGGTGCCATTAACTGGCCCCCAAGATCGCCTGATTTGACAGCTCCTGATTTTTTTTTTCTGTGGGGTTATTTAAAAGGATTTGTCTTTTCTAATAGGCCAACGAACCTTTAGCAATTAAAACAAAATACTCGAACCACGATCACTGAAATAACGCCGGAAATGTGTGAAAAAGTGATGAAAAATGCGATGAAAAGGGTTATCATATTTGGCAGCATATTGGCATCTGCGATGCTACTGGAGGTGGATATTTGTCTGATTATTTTCCATGTGTAATTGCCGGTCCAAAATAATTTTATTTAGCCAGTGATACTTTATATTTTTTGTGTTATGTATAGAATAAAATTTCAAAAATAAGGTGTATATTTCTTATTAGGCCACCCTGTATGACTATGAATATATTCTAGATTGACTTATACACTGTTGTGTCAACAGTACTTTCAAATCCCATTGTAATCGCTGTTTAATAATACCTACTTCAATATAATTATTACTCGAACTACTTATTTATTGCGCCACCGCCGAGTACCCGACATCTTCTCACGAAATTTAGCTTTGCTCCTTGTTCTACCTTTGCCAATTTTGGCAATACGTCAAAACAGCGGTTAACTAGATAACTCATTTTAATGATTTAGGCATAATATCTGTCCAATTTGCGAAAGAGACAGAAATATATTTGTCACGATGACAAATGTCTACTCTTTTCGAAGAACATCACAACAAACCACTCTGTTCTAAATTCAAATTATTGACAACCTAGTCAAGACTTGTGGCTGACCATAAAGAATTTAAAGCGATGTGTATATGACACTAAGGTATATTTTCCATAAATGTTGAGATATTTACGACCACCCTGACTGCTCAGATATTTCTGACTATCTCTGTGTTCCGATATTTTTGCCTAATTATACGTTACGAATTCATTGAAAAGTGGTTGCTCCTAAATTTGTGACGAATTACATGCCTCTAATTTATTGCCCTTTTCTCACGTAACGAATTTATTGAAATTTTACGTTGCTCCGATTTATTTGGGGACCTCGACCGCTACCATATATCTGATGGCGACTGTACAAATGCAGTCATATCGTTGTAAAATTGTTACAAAATGTGCAGGCATCGCACATGATTGGTGCTATAGTATTTCCCTCTAACTAACGCTCTGTATCAGTAGTGTAGTGTAGTGTTGCGTCATGCAACGTAGTACGTACCTACCATAAAACGCATCCTAAATTTTATTAGAAGTTTTTAAACTTGTTTATGGTGCATTGTCGCTTCTAATACTTACCGCTTCTTGGTCAAGACATTTCTGCAATCTCCGAGAGAGGGCGTTACATATTCAAACTCAATATTGCGCACAACGCATCAGTATTGCGATACAGCGAGGAAATGCCGCCAGCATCCTCGGTACAATGCCACAAGGGCCAATCTTAGATATAGGTTAGGTTAAGTAGATTAGTTAGATTTAATCTATGTACATAAATTGTAGTTTTGAAAATAAATATAATAATATTTGGTTCATTACATGTTTAAAAAATGAAGGGTCCACGGAAAAACATGTCTAGTCAATTCAGGTTACAGAAGGAAAAACCACCTTTCTTTTAACAGAATAAAGTGTGAATTTGTCCTGATTTTTTTAAGCACTGGACAGTGGACATGTTTTTTCCGTGGACCCTTCAAATGTTAAAAACACGTAGTGTGCATATTTCTAAAAATTTTTAAAAATATTGATTCGTGTTTCTCGTGTATGACATGGCTTTGCTAAAAGTATTAAGTAGGTATTCAATTTCATACTTAACTACTTGTAATTTTGTGTATTTCTCAAAATAAGTAGGTATTCGGTGTTTTTTTTTCTTAATTTTTGAGTGATATTCATCACTTTTTTTGAGTCAATAGCATTAGGGTAAGAAAGAAACGGTATGATTCTCTCTGGCTGTGCATCAAATGAGTAAAACCCTAGCCAAACTATATTTACTGAATTTAATCTCGAGACGAGAACGCCAAATAAAATCTGTCAATACTTTATTTCAGTATAAGAGAATAGTTGGCATCTCATTCAGCCATAATGGGCTGAATGAGATGCCAACCATTCTCTTACGTCACGTATTCATAGAACTTAGGAATATAAATAATATGAAGAATTCCCCGTAACTGTGAACCGTTTTCGCAATATCTACAAAAAATAGAAACTAGTTATTTTATTTGCAAGCTACATTTTTGTTTTATTTAACTCAAAAATGAAATGGCAATGTTACTGACAGGCAGTTCAGCGCACTAGGTGGATGAAAGTAGAATAAACTTACCGGCTTTAGTTTTGCCTAAGCTAGACTCCATTGGATTGCCGCATTATTGTAAAAAAATCCTGAAACAATAAAAACACATGTTAGGTTAGGACTGATATAACGGGTTAATAGGTTAAGGGTTGTCAGCCTCCGTAGCCTAGTTGGTAGTGACCCTGCCTACGAAGCTGAAGGTTCCGGGTTCGAATCCCGGCGAGGGCATTTATTTTTGTAATTAATCACTAATTTTTCCTTGGTCATGGCTGTATATGTATTTAAATATCTATATG
This sequence comes from Thaumatotibia leucotreta, assembly GCA_025490895.1. Classification (NCBI taxonomy): domain Eukaryota; kingdom Metazoa; phylum Arthropoda; class Insecta; order Lepidoptera; family Tortricidae; genus Thaumatotibia; species Thaumatotibia leucotreta. The sequence goes on along the minus strand of JALPQI010026682.1, from coordinate 8,495 downwards.
TACGAGTATCTATGTATTATATATACCGTCGCCTGGTATCACAAGCCTTAATTGAGCTTACTATGGGATTAGGTCGATTTGTGTAAAGATGTCCAAAAATATTCATTTATTATTCATTTATAATAAGATATTGTGAACTTCACAGGAGTTCACAGTTCTTGTACCAACATGACAATCAGACAAACATACGGACGAGTGTAACTAAATAAGAGGTGATCAAGACTTTGACTAGTATATATAGCGCCAAGCTTTGCGTCATATCATTTTACAATGGAAAATATTTAAGGCATAAATCAGGTGAATATCATCATCATTATTATTTCAATCATTTATAGTTCACTGCTGATAGGCCTCTCTTCTAGTACGACAGTTATCCCGGTCCTGAGCCAATCTAACTCAGAAGCGTACCACAATCTTGCGAATGTCTTCTACCCAACAAGCTAACGGACGATCCGAGGACTCTTTCATTCGAAATAGGCCACCAATCCGTTTAATCTCTAGTCCACCTGCCGTCACTCTGCCTTGCAACATGTCCAGGAACCCATGTCTCGAAAGCTTGTAACTTGTAATACAAGCGGAAGTCCTTATCTAATTAATAGTGTCATGTAACTAAAGACCGAAGAGCTGGCGACTTCCTCGCACAACGCATCAGTATTGCGATACAGCGAGGAAATGCCGCCAGCATCCCCGGTACAATGCCACAAGGGCCAATCTTAGATTAGTTAGATTTTAATCTATGTACATAAATTGTAGTTTTGAAAATAAAGGCTTATAAAAAATAGTGTCAAAAATAGACTTTCATTTGTATTACAAGTTATAAGCTTTTGGGAAATGGGCCCCTGCCCAGTTCCATTTGAGTTTAGTAACAGTAACTCCTACGTCTTGCCCCGTGCTGCGGCATCTTGTAGTTTAATGCCGAGCATGTCTCACTCCCTGACTATGTCTGCTATTTTTACAAGGGAATTTGAAGTGAGAGAAATAGCTATTACCCTAAATGTACATGCTATTAAAAGTTTATGCCATAAACAACAACTTAGTAAAAGCGAAGCACTTACAGGACAAGGTTTACAACCCAAACATCGAAATCTACCCGTTTAATGCCCTAACTCAAAACTGTGCCACAATGACTTAGTCTCATAGCTTGACGTTTCTAGCCCGTATAGTAAAAGCGATATCCATAAATTTACATCGTCATAAAACAATACACTTAATGCAAAAAGTCGTAACCGACACGGTTTTAGTGTCTGGAGATGTCTTTTTGTAAATAAATACGATAAACGAGGTTTATAACTACAGTTTTAGACTCAAGACATGCCACAGAATATTGTCGAATATTTGGAGTTACTAGCTTGGTTACTTTGGCTATACATATTTATCATGCCGAAAAAGTGGTAGAACAAAATGTATTAGTAGATTACATGCCAAGGCCGTTTAAGTGGGAAATGTCTCGGATGACGGGTACCTAATTGTAGGCCGAAGCGAAGCCGAGGCCGACAAACATGTGATCCGAGGCTTTCCCATTTACCGGCCGAGGTGTGTATATTATTTTTCTGCTCAACGGAGCCGGCAGGCGGCAACTTAGTTTAGCGGATCGGCCGGCAAAGTGCTGTTTGCCGGCCGGAGGGCAGAAAAAAATTTTTTGTGGTAAAATAGGAATGACTTTTTTATTTTGCTGTATGTGGGATATCGTTGAATAGGTCTTACAAAAAGTCCTTTGAAGCCTGTCCATTAAAAAAATATAATGCAGCAATAATATAACAATACAATCTTTTAAAAATTGTCGAAATCTTTTAAAAATTATAAAGCAGCAATAATATATTATAAAATGGACGTCTTTTAAAGACTGGCCATTTTATTGTTCAATCTAAAATGGGACTCCGATATTTGGAAGTTGGCAAGATAAATACGGCGCTCCATAAAAAGCTGGGGAAAGTTTATCAATTAACGCGCAAGATACAAAACTTTCTGATTTTATTGTTCCGAGCTCTTGACTGATTGGGGGACACGGTGTATAGGTAGACAACAGGTATAAATTCCATGACATAAATACAATAATTGAATACCGAACACCAGGATGCTTAGCCAAGTTGCCAATCGTTAGCGCTTAGTAGCGTATCGTAGTTTTCCCTCTCTGTCACTCTTTCATATTAGTGCGACAAAGACAGCTGCCTTTTGTTTACGATTGACGATTAAGCGTTAGCGATTGGCAACTTGTCTAAGCACGCTGATTATACCGTTCGTCAGTAGACAACAATAAAAAATGTAAATAAATATGGCTGACTTTACATAGCATTTGACGTCTTTGACGCATCATGAAACACGTTCGCAGACATATTTTGACGTTAATATTAATAAATATCAATAATTTTAACTAAAATGTAAGTGAATGGTTTAAGGTTTAATTTGGTGATTGATAAAACCAAGCTTGTGTTCTAAAAGTGCGTGTTTATGAAATAATGCAAGTTAAAGTTAATTAAAGTTTTTTGAGGGTCAAACTATTTATTTCATAAAATACACTGATGTAAGAACAGATTATCTATACTACAATTAATTGAAGTTTTTTTATTGTTTGATATTCACGAATGGTATTAAACTGTAACCCCCTTATTCATAAACGTCTGCTAACTTAACAAGCCGCTAATAATTGTTCGTCCCTTTTGCTCTTATGGACACATTGTTAAGACCGAAAGGGACAAACAATTATTAGCGGCTTGTTAAGTTAGCAGACGTTTATGAATAAGGGGGTATATATACAAGTACCAAAGTATTTTTTTTATCATGCGACAATTTTATATAATCGACCTAGTCCCACGGTAAGCTCAATGTGTGATATTGGGAACATATTTGTTAGTAATATGCATAGATTTATATACTGTTTCATATTTGTGAGTTGCTATAATTGGCCCTGTATTTCTATTTAAGACGCATAAAGTGTTATTGCATAGCTGTTGGAATTCCTTAATAAATTAATTAATTAAGTAAGGCTAATCCTTTGTCTCTTTCCGTCTTACCAATATTTCTTTAACGGGGAAAAGGAACACGAAAAGGAAATGAATAAAGGGGTGAGAGCATAACTACTGCCGAGTATTCCTGGTTATACAGGATGAATTAGTATTCAACACCCATTCCGCCCGTTACACGGTATGTTGGTTCAATCCAGTTAATTAAAAGTGAACTCGAGGCAACAAGTTCATTCACTCCTTGAAACTCAAGTCAAATGTCAACCTCCGTAGCCTAGTTGGTAAACCTTACGAAGCTAGAGGTTGAGGGTTCGTATCCCGACGACGTGATTATAATTATGTGTATTAAATGTATTATACTCTGGTTGTTTAGGTATTTAACTAAATAAACACTATTGCAGTAGCTTTTTAATGAAAACCACGAGTAGAAAATAAGTTTTAGCTTTACTTATATGATATTTCAAGGAAATACGGTGATTTACACTGTTTTTATTCATTAAAGTACATAGGTAGTTTGGGTTTTTAAATGCAATCAATAAAGATAATAATATACTGCAAGATTGTTTACATTTAGTTAAATACCTAATCCAACAGAATATCATCATCATCATATCAGCCGAAAGACTTCCACTGCTGAACATTGGCCTCCCCCAAAAATTGCCACAATGACCGCTCCTGTGCTACCCGCGTCCAACAGAATATAGCACCATTAAAATATTATTTTTTCTTTGGTCGAGGCTGTCTATGTATTTAAGTATCTATTTATAATAGATACATGGTCAGATAGATAGTTATATATTATATATACTCGTATCGTCGCTTAGTGTCCACATTACAAGCCTTAATTGAGCTTACCATGGGACTACGTTGATTTATGCACATGTCCTTTGACGTGAGACTCAAACATACTAAAATATTATCGAACAGAAATATTGGTCACTTTTTCAGAACATGATAATAATATCGTACAGTGGAGAATAAAAAAAAAGAGCTTGGAAAAAAGATTTCGAAGGGGTTCTGGATTGCAATCTGGAGAATATTGTGAATACCGAAATTGCTGTAGTTACAAAAAAGGACCAAAGTCAGCTAATTTAAGACCTTCCTGTTAATTACAAAAGCCCGTAATTACAGTTTTTTAATCGGTAATAAAAACTGAGTTGAAAAATAACGGAAACACGGAACTAACGTGAGATTCAAACATATTAAAATATCATCGAAACGGGTTAGTCACGTATTTAAGTCGATGATTGCTCGACATGTTTCGACCCATTAAGAGGGTCCTCGTCCGGAGCACCCTCGGCCAAAGCCCGACGCATACTGTGGGCCTGCGCCCTGCTAGAACGGGTACTGGCTTATTAGCAAGTGATGTAGTGAGTGTTGTGTGCTTTATGACAAAAGTAACACTGAGGGCCAGATCTTTCCTTGCATCGCCTCCGCCACCACCGCCCGCGGCCAGTACCCGTTCTAGCACGGCGCAGGCCCGCAGTACGCGTCGGGTTTTGGCTGAGGGTGCTCCGGACGAGGACCCTCTTAATGGGTCGAAACATGTTGAGCAATCATCGACTTAAATACGTGAGTAACCCGGTTCAATTATATTTTAACGGAAACACGTTCCTACTAACTGACTAGAGACATAAAATAAAATTCAATATTCCACGAGCATACACTTTAATGCTGACGACTGTACAGAGGACACATTTATTGCGCGGTTAAAACTAACGCCGACTGTACTGTAATAAAATTTATTACATCGTCGTTTTGTGCACGTAAAAATTCATTTTATGAGTCGCTCTTTATCTTTTCAGAGCTCAAAGGAAGTGGAACTATTTTTGAACATGTTATAATAATTATGGCGTTTTATAAGTAAATTGATAATAGTACATTGTGTATTAAGGGCAGTAAATAAGAAATTGTGAACGAGTGTGAAAGTAAAGCCCAAGCCGAAGGCGCGGACTTTACTTCACACGAGTTCATAATTCTTGTATCACCCGTGGCACACACAATGTTTTTCATCATACATACCTGTGAGGCAAAAAATAGTACATTATGATACAAGTGTGCTAAGTTGATCATTATACTCGAGGCGGTATTGTGCGCGCGAGCTGCAAGCGAGCGCGCATAAGATAGCAGAGAGTATAATGGTCAATGCACACGAGTTTCATACGACGTTTTTCAACACACTTGCGAGGAATAACCAACTTTTAGTAACACTTTTACTAACCTTTGTTGCTAGGTAACTACTACTTACTTAGGTACTATCCCAAAGTTACGTTTAACCGTTTTATTTTATTCTTGTTCATTACTTGAAGTTCATAATTCACATAAACGTAATAACAGTAAACACAACCATGAACACAACAAAATAAACGCAACAAACATTTGAAATTCACTCCACTCCGAAGAACAAAATAAATACAAAATTACAAATGGTAACTTTAAAACTGCGCGCGCATACTTAAGGAATTTTTAAACGCGCGCAAATTTGTGAGACGCAATCCTATCGACAAACAGCCAATATAAAAAAAACTGCGAATCATTAACGTTTATCATAAAATAAAAATACGATAACTTTACATTTAATATAATTACTTGATAATTTGGATGCACAATTTAAATATTTTATTTAGGTATATGGGTGTTTCTATCATTTCGTGCAAATTGGGATAATTCGGGAGAATTTTTTATTTTCATTTTTTTGTTGTGGCAATGGTAAGATTTACGAAAAAGAAACATTAATCTATAATACATTTTCAATTGTACGCAAAATTGACCGATTTATGAACAAAAGATTTTTCCAAAAGAAATGGTAATGACGTATAGAATATGGGAATGAAAATGCGATGTTGGTAATGATAGGTCAAAAAAAGAAATAACGTAGTCGAAAGTTTAAGTTTGAATTTTTAGATCTTTTATTGAATAACTTGTTATATTTGGAATATACCTACTGAAAATGTAGTTTTGAATATTACTTGTTACTTTCAACAGTCAGGTGCATGATAAAAAACGAGAATGGTAATTAACATAAGATGGTGGCAAGAATTTAATACTGAAATTCATTACCATATTTTTTAGTTCATTACCATTCTCTTTAGTATGTTAACAGTAAATTACGGTAATGACAAGAATGGTAATGACTTTTCCTTACCTTTTGTAGATTAACTCTTTGAAAATAAATGCAATTGCAGGTCCATTCATTCACTAAGCATTCGAATAGAATATTCATTATTTAAGTATTCACAGTTCAATAAAACACTTAAAAATTAATATCAAAACAGTACAAATGGTAATGAAAAAAAACTGTACCAAATCCAAAACTCCGCCGCGATATATTTTTTCATAAAAAAATGGCACATGTCCGTCTTGTTCACTGTTTACTAGCCGACTGAGGTGGGGATCGCGGACAGAGGGAATTTCGTATAGAATAACATTTGCAATGCCTACTGGCCAATTCCGTTGTTGCAAACTATATATATGGTAATGAAATTATTTTCTTGACAAAAAGATTTTGCTTCAGTGGATTTAAATATTCAGTGTTAAAACTGTTAAACCACTAAACTTTCATTCCCTTATAGATACTTCATCTAAATTAAGTGGTTGAATCAAAGTAGTACATGTAATAATTATGTAATTCGCTCTCAAATCTGTAAATCTAGGTTCTGACCGGTGATGGTAATGAGTTTTTAGCATGTTTATATTTTATTTATATATTTTATGTTGCAATAATAGAATTAATTTTAGATGCTAAGTATACCTATGAACCTCACGAAACATATAAAAAATATTTGAAATGAATTTAGGAGTTAGTTTATTTTTTATTTCAGCGAACATATGATTTGCACGAAATGATAGAAACACCCATATACGAAAATTTATAGTATTTTGAAATAATATTCTGGATTCCGCTATTTCTGCCACATGTCAACTCTTTGGTCAATTTAAAAAATAAATATAACCTGACTAAATTCGAATGCTTCATCTACATGACATAATACTTGCAAATGTTTGCAAACGTACTTGGTCGGGTTATGTTATTACCGCACTAGAACAATAACGTAATGAAAAAGCACGCGTGTTTAATATCTTGGATTATGAGTCTAATAGCGGTTCAATAATACCTACGTTACGAGCAAGTGTGTTGAAAAGTAAATTAAAGCTATATTTTCACAAAACTACTCTAAAATGGTCTAAATCATTTCTCAAAATCAGGGATGACTTAAATTCATCATTCTTATAAAAGGAATATCGGCGCGGTAATGTGGTATGAAAATCCATTATTGGCCATGGGCATAATACAGCTCATTACGTTCAAGTATGCCTGCGTATTATAACACTTTTTACGAGCAGGTGTGATGAAAAAATACTCGTAGTCAAAGTTACCCTTAACGCTTCCGGTGCAAAGGTGCCCATAACGCTCGCAGCATTTCCGCGTTAGATGGCTATGGCCAACCTCTGCACCAGAAACGACTCTGAGCGGGGGTCTTCTCCCCTTTGTCTGAGTCGACGCCCTATGTCAGGCACCAGCAGTTTCACGTCCTTCCCCCAGCAATTCGCTGTTTCAACTGTGAAAGGCAAAAACAGGTATCCTGAACATAAAGGAGCGTATTTTTGCCGCTTCACCGCAGCCTTAGACTCGGCTGCCGCTCCAGCCTCGCGCGAAGTTGGACTGATATGAGACGCTGCGAAAGTGCTAACACACGTAGCGTCCCATACCAGGCACCGACCTCTCTCCCACGGCAGCAACGTCAGGCCATCGGAGGGCCTAGTGTAGGTTATATCTTATAAAAAACGTGTCGATCGCGTTTACGTTTCCACCGTCATTTGTATGAAAACGCAAAAAGCGCCTCTGGCGGCACGTTTGCGGAACTATAACCGCGAGTGTATGTTAAGTGTCGAATACGAGCATACGCGCGTTTAGAAAACGCCCAAACGCAACGAGTGCGTTAAAGCATTTGACACATTTTCAAGTATTAATGCGAGTGTATATTACATATTTGACATTTCTAAACGTGTGTAAACGCAAACGTGATAGTTTGGCTCTCACTTGGCATTCATTCAGTGAGAACGTCTTATTGTCAAAGTTTCTTATAAGAATTGCTTAATATATCTTATTTAAATAATGTCGGGTCGTAATTTCTTTGCGTGGAGATTGAAACGAGCTGAATTCCGAAGAAATTTTAATCCAGTGGAAGATCTTAGTGATGTTGAATTCACTAATAGATATAGACTTAGTAAAGAATCATTCGATTTTTTATGCGAAGAGTTGAAATTGCATACCCATTTGAAAGGTACGCAACAAATAATCTTGGAAGAAATAACCGAAATGCAGCGATTTCAGCTCATTATTTTCAAGTGATAAAGTACATGAAGATAAAAACACTTTTACTTACTGTTGCACAAAATTCACAAACATTTTGAACTGTGTATCACTTGTTTATTATTTTCATCTGTTTCTATTTGTTAATTTAAAATCAAAACTTGTGGAAGTTGTGGAAGAACTAAGAACTCACCACGAAAACGCAAGATATGTCAAGTGCC
>JALPQI010026681.1:0-10160 GCA_025490895.1 Thaumatotibia leucotreta | reverse complement strand
GAGCGAATCACCTTATTCTGGGTGCTAAGTTAAGTTGCTTTTCCGTAGGCATTTTGAATTGAGTAGACATGATCGCCTTAACAATTCAAAGCATTGAGAGTCAATGAAAAATACCCCAGTCTGATTTGTCGAATATACCTACAACGATTATTGATGTCGTCCTATAAAATGTACATTTTTTCGCAAATATGAGTATCCTCCACTCTCAAAGTTGTATCTACATATTTTTTTTCGTGTTATTGCCAAAATACTTACTTAAAATGTGTCTAATATTTTATCGGTGACGTTAATGTATATGTCGGCTCAGTACATATATATATTATCAGTTTATTAAACACAGAATTGGGATTGTCTACAATAAATATACATCACATTGATAGCACCGGAATGTAACATCTCGTGTCGTCTATAAAGATTCCGAAGCGGTCGAAGATTCCTTTAAGCATGCAGTACTATCTGATTCAATTCAACAAGTGCAAAGTCATTCGGCTCGCTTAATGTTACCATCAACAACATAAATCCTGTATGAAAAGCCGCAAATCACCCTTTGTACTTGGCGGTATGTCATGTTCCGACAGTTCGATAAAATGTACTCATACAGGGTGGAACTAATGGTGTTCCTAGATCGGACATTAAATCAGTTAGAACATGATGTAAATAGGATGATATTTATTATATTATCATCCTATTTACGTAACATAATACATAATAATACCAAGATATTAAAAGGAGATGATGGTACTTCAGCCTCTAAGCATCTCAGTCCACTCCTGGCTGCTGGCTGTAATGCCTCATTTTAACTATGCATGTGGATGTATTAAAAGGTAATCGCCACGCTGGGCAAGCAGATTGGCGATTGCTGTAGTGCGTCCACTATGATGATGCTGCCGCCCATTCTGTATTTCTATATACGCATGGTCACACTTTAATCCATTGGTCGACTCTTACGATGAGAAGAGTTGCGGTGGTGTTCAAATTGATTCTTAGTGCGGTCTCCACGCGGCATACTTTATGTATACCAATTGTCAGTAGAGTCTTAAAAAATGTAAATAAATATGGCTGAAAATGGTGAATATGGGTAAAAATACATTACCAAACATGTTTCAAGATATGTGACAAAGGCGTCAATTGTTGGAAAGCAATTGACGTCAATTGTTGGAAAGCAATTGACGCCTTTGTCACATATCTTGAAACAAGTTTGGTAATGTATTTTTACTTTACTACTAATAAATCAAAAATTTTAAATAAAGATGTACGTGAAACCACTTGGAAATAAAACCAAGATTGTGTTCTAAAATTTTGTGATTATCGAATAATGCAAGTTTCTAGGTTTGTTTCCATTTTTGTATTCTACTGACGAATGGTATAGTATAGGTAATTTCACCAGAGTTGAGGTGAATGATTGATTACACTCACATCCAAATAAAGTACTAATTGCAAATATATGTAGTGAATGAATGAATGATTTGCCTCAAAATATTGAAGCAAATCCCTTAAACAATCTTTTTGGTCAATCTTACAGTTGCAATTGGATTTGCTGTCAGTACAAAACAAGAACAATAATTTCAAATTCCCCTTGTGTTTACATGACATGTTGATGTGTGCGTGACCTCAACTCTCGTGGAACTATCAATATATTATTTCATAACTTCAATTCGTATTGTCATGTCATTATAGGCTATTTTTGACAAATCCGTTATTGTAAGATTTTGCTTATTGAATTTCTTATAACTATTGTAGGTAATTGAATTGAATGATATCTTACCATGTTCTATCTTGCATATTAAAGCCAGTTTATACGAGCTGCAGGATTCACCCTGTATCTCACATGCAGATACCGCTCAATGAACAAACGAATGATAAATAGTGGGCTTGAAATTGTATGCGCAATTGTAGGACGCAAGTTCAAGAGCATAAGGATTAATATTTCCTTCAATTACCGCAATAGTTATTCGATTTATCGGGTATGTTGCGGGTGTCACCCGCAGACCACGAACTATGTAAAGTATCGAAGCATCGGTATGTACCTAGTTCAATTAATGTGAGTAATAAAATCCGGTAAATAGATTTGTTTCAAGCATAAGGATTATTTATCCGTATTGGTATTGGGGTATAAGATTACAAGGATATAAATATTAGGGCGCACGTATGGAGTAGGCAGGTACATACACAATGAGACAAATTCATTTTAGTGACTACAAATGCTAGTTCATCTTATCTAAGTAGGTACTGAATAAAATTTATTATATAGAAAACTAACCAATTCAACGGCTTTTAATTGGAGAATATCGTCGCCATTGTGTAGAGCAGAATATTCTGACTTGAAAAAAATACAAAAAGTGGGTTGTAGACTATGTTCATTGTGACGAACATTGCCAATTTAAGGGTTAGGGACCATGTCAAAAATTTTCACGCCACGACCATTCGGTGTAAGTTATGTAGGTAATATTTTTTCATTACTTGTTTTTTTTTATATTTATTCGGAGATTCAACAGCTATGACGATACGAGTAAGTATATAAAACACAGTAGATAGCAATAAAATTTGCATAATTTCCTGTGTACAGTCAAGTGCAAAAATATGTATCGAAAGTATCCTCTTATAAATATGCTCCGATGACGACCTAATCTGAATCGCGATATCAGGGGCCCATTTCTCAAAAGTTTGTAACTTGTAATACTAGTGGAATTCTCTTTTTGACACTATTAATTAGATAAGGACTTCCGCTTGTATTACAAGTTACAAGCTTTCGAGAAATGGGCCCCAGTTGCATAGAATAACTTTCAAAAACTGACAGGTCAAAAATAAAGGGTCGATTGCAAAGAAAATTGTCCATTGACCTTAATCAAAACAAAAATCACGATTGCGTTAATTCTGTTACGAAAATTAGTCATACAAACTATATGGTATAGGTACAGTCGAGTGCATTAATATATAGACACATTTGTAAGGGATCAGTATGGAGAAGTGTATATATATTAATGACTGTACTCTGTTCAACTACCTTTGGCAGAAGTAAAAGGGGGCACATTGAAAAGATGTATAGTTACCTATTATTGATCACTCATAGAAAATTTTAATTTGTCGCCCTTTCATAATACCAAAATTTGTTACACAAAATTTAACTTGATAAATCAAAAATTATGACGTTAAAATAAGTTTCCATGAAATGCCTTTATTTAAGTACAAATTTTTTCGACCCTAAACTGACTCGCATTTATGAGATCATGAGAGATAAGAGTCATTCGCTAACGCTTATACTCTGTTTGGTTAGGTATTTAAAAAAAGGTAAACAATCTTGCAGTATATTTTTATTGAAAACGAGTAGAAAATAAGTTTTAGCAAATACACATAATATAACAAGGAAATACAGTGATTTACATTGTTTTGATTCATGAAGTACGTAGTTTGGATTTTTAAATGCATTTTTCAATAAAAAGATACCTACTGCAAGATTATTTACCCTTTTTTAAATACTTAACCAAACAGAGTATAGTACCGTATCATAGATTTCCCTCTCCGTCACTCTTTCATATTAATGCAACAAAGACAGTTAGCTGCCTTTCGTTTACGATTGACGATTAAACGTTAGCGATTGGCAACTTGTCTAAGCACCCTTATAATAAAAAAAACTCCAAAACCGAAAGAATACTCACAAAGCAACCTCTTATGGCGATCATTTGATGTTTTCTCCGGCACCGGCGTAGCACGGATCATTTCGCTACAGAGTACCAATAACGTAACAAATTTAAACATCCTGGATAGGCGATAGGGCTACAGGGTCCAAACGCAACCTGGACAATGTCAGGGGCAACTTGAGACCCTAGCTTTTATAGCATCGCCGGTACAAACAAGTACCTTTATATGAACATACGTGGGCTCTAGTTTAAGTCTGCATGAAAGTTTATAAGGATACGACGTTTACGATATTTTTATTGTGGTTAGTACCCTTGTAGGTAGGAGATAACTTGGCTTTGTTATTGTTGATTGGTAATGCAAAATATTTCATAAAGAATTTTCTAGGGATTTTATTTAACCCCTTACCGTACACGAAGCCATATATGGCCGCTATAAAATTGAACTCTATTGATTGCTGTAAGAGTTTAAATTTCAACAATTTATTTTTTATTCATGCGGTAAGGGGACGGGCAAATAAATAAAAATAATAAAATTTCTACAATTTTGGTGCTAAGCTCAACATTTAAGCTGATATTATTCCTTATTAAATGTGTGATTAATGTTACAATACAGACATCCTTCTTCTGATACCTCACGATTTTTTTTTAAATTGGCACTACAAATTGGCTCCATTCCACCTGATATTAACTGAAAAGTGGAGCCCAAATACGAGGAATTCTGCGTCCTAGGAGTTGAGCTCTCATTAGAGACACAAGCTTGGAACTATGGAATTGTCCAAGCTTAGATATGAATAACCATATTCATAAAATTCAAAAAAAAAAACGCACTTCAACCGAGTTCTCTAAGATCTCATTATCATACTTGGTGGTTGGTGCTAGCGAAACCATCTCTGGGTTATAATCGTTCTATTAAAAAATAATTGATAATCGGTTCAGGGTGTATATCTGAGCGTTTGAACCGCCTAATGTGCTAACTCGTTACAATGTGCTACTTTGTAATTTGAAGGAGGCACGGTACCTTATACAAATGACGAAGTACAATATTGAGACGTTTAGAAACTTCGGCAAAAATGATGCCACCAAAATTAGGCGGTTGAAACGCAGATATTCACCCTTCAGGATTCTCGGAGATATCGTAAACCTACATATAAATATAAAAATCAGTCGAATCCAGAACCTCCTCCTTTTTTAATCGGTTAATAAAGCTAAAATATCTCGACCTTATTTTGAGAGTAACAGTTTCATGTATTAGAAAGACATACAACAGGATGCTTAGCCAAGTTGCCAATTGCTAACGCTAAGTAGCGTATCGTTTTCCCTCTCTGTCACTCCTTTGTATTTGTGCGACAAAGACAGTTAGCTGCCTTTTGGCTTACAATTGACAATTAAGCGTTGGCGATTAGCAACTTGTCTAAGTACCTACCTACCCTGGAAAGGTATGCATGCAATCATACACCAAATAGATACGTATAAACAACATGTTCAACGTTCAATAGTAGGTACTTAAGATAGGTATCCAGCGCTCTATCACAGGTCTATAGAAGGAATCAAGTACTAAGCAAAAGCATCCTGCTACATGATAAGGCTGTGTAAAGTGTATGTAGATGTGTTCGCAGTTACTTTTGTTTGGTCGCGAGTCGAGTTTTTCGAGTAAGGTTAAACCACTGTTTTTACTCTTGACTTTAGGGCGGCTACCACGTTCTACCTATACTAATGCGATTCAGTTTAGGATAGTTTCCAGCTTGTTCTATGAAAAATTCCACTTGAGCCATATTTGTTGCCCGTGACTGTACCTATATGAAAATCTCTTTAGTAGGGCCTTCACATTGCTCCAGCTTTTTGAGATAATATGAAAAATAACTACATGATGTTTATATTGCTGCTTACGAAGCATGGGCTGTGTCATTTTTATTATTTTCGGATACTATGAGTATTTAGTTTTATACCATGTTAATTTCGCTGCCACCTCAATTTTAAATTTTGTAAAAATAGTAAGTACAATTGTATTTAGGTAAGATTATTATTTACTCGTTTGACTTTTGAAAACTGTATGCTAGCTATATTTCGTGTTTTCATACAAATACAACTGTGGCCTGCAATTTCCAGTAGTAAGTATTATGTAGATGAAACGCTCAGTATAAATATTTCAGATTTTATTGTCTACTTTCGAGTGAAAAACAGTAGGCAGTTATTGTGTTATAAGATTACAAAAATTACAAATTAGGTTCATATTCCTAAATTTTATATTATATTTTGAAAAGTCTCACTGAATTCGAGATTCTTGATTAACACACGTTGCTCTCTTAAGTATGACGTACATTATTTCTTTTTTGATACTTTTTTATTTAAATATACGAGGGCGGGATGATATGTAACTAGCCTTAGCCATTTAAAAAGTTAGAATTAAAAAAAAACCTGCCTCATTTTTATTACCGTGTCTCTGGCTATCTGTGTTCGAAATTTGAATTTGTTGGCGGGAATATTTTATTATTTTTCTATTATTTGAAAATTGATTGTGTCGCTTGTTTTCAACATGGATAAAAATGAACAAAGAGTTGTGATAAAGTTTCTTTATATGAAGGGTATGAAGGGGATGGAAATACATGTAGAGCTAAAGAATGTTTTGGGCAAATGTGCACTTTCTTATGCCACCGTAAAAAACTGGATGGCTGAATTTAAACGCGGTCGTACAAGTGTCCAAGACGAAGCCCGCCCTGGACGACCGAAAACCGCTACGAGTCCGGAAATGGTCTCCAAAGTACATGACTTGGTTTTGGCCGATCGGCGATTGAAGTTATCTGAAATAGCTGACACTACAGGTATGTCAAAAGAACGGGTACAGTCAAGGAAATTGATTCGCGTACCGTCTGGATGATTTATTGCTTGAAACAAAGGATTACTTTAAGGTTTATATTCCTTTAAGCGAATGAAACTGGTTTACGTAAGTAAAATGACACATGATCGGGTTATAGTTATGCAAACCTCAACCTTATATAAACATCATTCGATTTGTTTTGCTATGTCAAACAGTTTTGTCTAGTTAATATAACCTTAACCTATTTATAGTTTTACGATTTAACTATAAAAATATTTTTTGGCAATGTCAAATTGGTGACATAATCAAAAGTCAAACTAATAAAACTAAAAATGCATCGAATAAACTACGCGGAACGAAGAAGTGAAATAATTACATTACATGAGCTGGGCCACGGCATTCGAGATATAGCTCGGTTATTAAATATGTCTAGAACAACAGTGAGACTATGGATCACTCGATATGGAGAAGAAGGCCATACAGAAGATCGCCGACGTTTTAATCACGGTTCACGGCGTCTGACGCCTGAACAAGTTATTGAAATGCGGCAACGTTATGAAGAACATCCTTTCACGCCAACCAAATATTTTGCTGATCGATTTGAAGTTTGTTTACGCACAGTGCGAAATTATCTTCACGGTATCGGCATTCACCACAGGCGACATGCGAAAAAAGTAGCATTGACTGATGCCAACAAGATAGCAAGAGCTGAATTTGCACGCCGTTACAGACATTTTGATTGGAGCACTGTTATATTTACAGATGAAAAATCCTTTCGTTCATCACAAGACGGACGATTGAGTTTGTGGAGATATGACAGGACGCGGTATTCAGAAGATCATGTTGTTCCAAACCGGGCGTCAGGGCGTATAAGTGTCAATATGTGGGGGTGGATATCTTCTGCGGGGGTCGGCGAGCTTGCCCAGATACCTTCGCGAGCCAATTCCATAGA
The DNA here is from genome assembly GCA_025490895.1 of Thaumatotibia leucotreta. NCBI lineage: Eukaryota > Metazoa > Arthropoda > Insecta > Lepidoptera > Tortricidae > Thaumatotibia > Thaumatotibia leucotreta. The sequence continues at coordinate 2,755 of JALPQI010026681.1, read as the reverse complement.
TTATGTAGAAACAATGGATACAATCATGGTTCCCACTGTGCGAAACGTTTATCCCCAGGAAGAAGTTCCAAATATACACTTTGTTCACGACAATTGTCCAATTCATAAGGCAAGGGTCACTAAAAATTGGTTTCGTCAACATCCTGAAATAATTGAAATTGATTGGCCAAGCAAATCACCCGATTTAAACCCCATTGAGAACATATGGGGTATTATGGTGCAAATGTGGGAAAATGGCCAAGAAAGGACAAAGCAAGCCCTAGAACGACACTGCCACGAAGTATGGGAGGCGTTGCGTGGATCAGATATTTGTAGTCGGATAGTAGAGTCGATGCCGGCCCGACTACAAGCTGTCTCTGATTGTTATGGTGCTTATACTAGATATTAAACATTTTAAGCAAATAACTTTTTTTTTATTGTGAAATTTATTTTGATGGACAAGTTGCAGAAACATTCATTTCAGGAACTTATCATTATCACAATATATAATAAAGGAGGAACTTATATTTCTATCCCTGTCTGTTGCAAGTTTGACACCTATCTCACATTTTTCTTTGTAATCATTCCACAGACGTCTGTCGGTGAGTTACTGCAACCTTTTTAATTATAGCACCACAAACTTTTCTGACCCAGTGACGGCGTCGCTATTGCCGCTGCAGTTCTAGCAACCACTGGCAACACTAAACTATGTTTATGGCACTGTAGTATTTACGATGATATGTGTCATGGAAGTCACATTTTTATCATGTTGGCTACCTGAACCTTACACACTTCGTTGATGTTCGATTTAACCAATCGGAGTTATCCGTTACGTCAGGTCAGGTTGGTAGACCTGCAATTGGTTATGGTCACTGCTTTCAGTAGGTCTATGTCCAAAGTCACCGTGATGGATTGATGATTAATTTGCCGCCATATTCTTATTTATATAATTCGTCGTTTTTGACATCAATATTCAAGTGACAAGACCATTCAAACTGACGTGTATTCGGAAATGCTCGTAAACATACTACTCGGCACAAACGTCATGTTAGTATTGCAAATAAAGATAACCCTTAGTGTTCTCGGTTGACATCAACAATTTAGACTTAAGACGGTACGCGAATCAATTTCCTTGACTGTACATCATATCCTGAGTGAAAAATTAAATATGAAAAAGTTATCCGCCCGTTGGGTGCCGCGATTGCTTACACACGATCAAAAAAGAATTCGGGTGCAAAATTCGAAGGAATGTTTGAGTCGTTTTCAAGGGAATAAAGCAGATTTTTTGCGTCGATTTGTTACAACCGATGAAACGTGGGTTCACCACTACACGCCAGAATCAAAAATCCAATCAAAACAGTGGACAGAATCTGGGTGTTCAGCTCCTAAGAAGGCTATGTCTGTAAAGTCAGCTGGAAAAGTGATGGCTTCCGTTTTTTGGGATGCAAATGGAATTTTAATGATAGATTACCTTCCTAAAGGTCAAACTATAAATAGAGAATACTACACAAATCTTTTAGATAAGCTTCATGAAAGTATTCAGCAAAATCGACCAGGCTTATCCAAGAAAAAAAATAATTTTTCATCAAGACAACGCCAGGGTTCACACATGTGTTAAAGCTATGGCAAAAATCAACGAACTCAAGTACGATTTGTTGCCCCATCCGCCTAATTCGCCTGATCTCGCACCGTCAGACTTTCACCTATTCCCTAAGCTCAAAACTTTTTTTGGGTGGACAGAAGTTTGCCTCCAATGATGACGTCATAGCCGCTGTAGAGGAGTATTTTGCAGGCCTCGAAAGAAGTCATTTTAAGGAGGGTATTGCAGCTTTAGAACGAAGATGGAATAAGTGCATTGAGCTACAAGGAGACTACGTCGAAAAATAAAATATTTTTTTTACACTTTTATACCCTTTTATTTATTAGGCTAGTTATTTATCATCCCGCCCTCGTATTTAAGTAAGACGCGAGTGAGTGTCCGTAAATGTGAAAATATTATGAGTGATAGAACCCTGGTTTCCCTGAGCTTCCGACTCGCGTACTCAGCAAGGGATCGGAACGACATGAGATCTTTCTTTACAACTGTTGCATCGCGGATCGCACAAAGTACGATCGCTATCTTGATGGAGAGCGTATGAGCACCATTATTCAACTTTTATCTGAAGGAAAGTGCTTTACGTCATTTATTACCAGCTCTGTAATGTTTGAATCTCAATACTTGTCATTTACCGCGGTTGATAAAAGAAATATATCGTTAATGACAAATATGCATGTGACGAATATGATGGTGCGACTAAACTAATTTTGTACCTAATAAACCTATCTGTCTCTATGGCGTATTTCTTGTTTCAATTGTTTCCTTCGGAATTGGATGAAATTATTTTTATTAAACGGTTTTTATTAACTTCACCGCGTATCAACTGTCGTCGATGCTTCAAATCTTGTGATCCATTTTTCGACCACTTCTACTGGGCCGAAATCAATAAAATTTGGAACTCTTATCAAGTCCCCATGACAATGCAATATTATAATATTTGTATCCTTGTATCCTCAAAGCCTGATGCTGCAGGACGTACTGCTTACCTTAACCGAGAGTGTTAGACACGTGAAAATGAAAGTATAGCATGTTTGGCATAATCAAATCAAATACTAACAGCCTGATCTTGACTTCCAACTCCTCACTCCCTGATGCTGCAGTACTGCCTACAATAACCGCAAGGTTTATCTTTTATCGATATCTTATTGATTTTAAAGAAGTTCTTTAGATATTAAGTAG
>JALPQI010026679.1:0-10977 GCA_025490895.1 Thaumatotibia leucotreta | reverse complement strand
ACTACGCCTGTTGTTAGTTAATAAAAAAGATTTCATTTTGCGCAGAATCACAGCTATTTAGAATTTTTGGATATGATATAAATATTTTCTTCAAGTGAATACTTGAGGATGTGGTATCTTTAATTATGTTTGTGTAAGCTTGAAAAGCTAAATGGGGGTTTCCCTTCCCTTCCCTTCCCACTAGTCTGTAATGAATGAAACTAAGCACCGAGGTAGAACCTTCATTACGCGTGTGCTCTGTGGTTTGACCTTAGGTATGGTATGGGTACCACTGACGGCGATCAACCAATGGCGATTGGCAAGACATTTAGAAATACACGCTGGCATCACTACTCGACTGAATCAGAGATTCCTCAGTGTAGGGTTCCGTGGTTATTCAACAATGGCTGGACCGATAATATTCGAACTAGTTTTATTTTAAAGTCATGAGGTATTTTTAAAGCCATGATTTTTTCCATATTTTTAGGACCCACGGATCGAAAGTTAGAAGGGGGAGGGGCATTTTTTCTATTCTTGTGCGATTACTCCCCAAAAAAATTTACATTAGATAAACTTTTTTTTGGGACCCTTATTATATTTAAAAGATTTTTATTATATTCAAGGATATCTCACACTACAGGATCACAGCGAAATAGACCAATTTTGTGACACATAATAAACAAATTTATATGAGGTAAAGAAAATATTTGTGTATTGGAAAACTTACGTAGTGATCTATGTATATATTTTTCACTTTACCGATATGGGATCTATACCCATTGTTCGTTTCTTGGACGAGAAAATAGTGCACAGTTCATCGTTTACTCACCTTTAGTGGGACCAGTACCTTAAATTCATAATTATTATCCCATGTACTGCAGTATTGTCAGCCTCTGTAGCCTAGTTGGTAGTGACCCTGCCTACGAATCTGGAGGTTCCGGGTTCGAATCCCGGCGAGGGCATTCTTTGTGTATTTATTTATCACAAATGTTTGTTCCTTGGTCATGGCTGTGTATGTATCTAAGTATCTATACGTATTTATCTATTATATATATCGTCGCCTGGTACCCACAACACAAGCCTTAATTGAGCTTACCGTGGGACTAGGTTGATTTGTGTAAGATGTCCCAAGATATTTATTATTTATTTTTTATTATTTTATTAGTACAACACGAGAATTATAGCAGTGTTACATAGAAACTATATAAATTTATCACAAGATAAAGTCAGAACAGGCGTGTTATGGCAAGAGACAAGATAAGTTTATTCAGAGCTCAAATCTTTAGAATAATCGCTGGAAACCCGTCAGTGCCACTTGTTTCTTGTCGAGATAGCTGTACGTCTTTAATAAATCTCTATGATATAATAAGGTACAATAATAATTTTCAAGCCACTGAATGTTGTGAGTATTATGTAGGCTAAGTGACATAAACCCTAGTCTAGAAGTGAATAATCAAGACCGGGTTAAAGTTGAACAATATTACTTTGCTATGCCGCGATATAATACGTGCAAATTAAGCAGTATAAATTCTTCCATATTTTTTGCATGAAATATTTTTTCCAATCTTGCAAAAATGAATACGCAAATAACTATAACAGACCACTATCAATACCTGACATGTGTCAACACATTGGCGGCCGGATGGTGGGAAAATTTATTGCAATACGCAAGTACTGCACTAATTAACTTGCAAGTTTAGTTTCACGGAATAGCAAAGTAATATTTCTCAAACATGCAATGAAATATTGTCTTTACGTTCCTTAAAATAGACTCGGAAGTATCACTTTTAAGGCGCAGTAACTCACAGGGATGGAAATGGAATTTCATAACACTTTTCAGCCTGCAAAGTAACTTTTTTTTAATTTCGACAACATTGTCATTATTTTTTTGTATTATTTTGTATGTTTGAGAAAAGCACTATACATGTTTCGGCGTGAAAACGGATTCCCGGCCTCGTTAACTATCCGTATATACCAACTTGGCCGAAAACCCTCATTATCCCGGCCTCTGATATAATGTACTATTGTTGCGACGGTGATCGTTTACCATCAGGCGATACGTCTGCTCGCTTGCCTCCTATTCCATAAAAAAAACCTTCTCATCACACATTCTGTCTAAGCGCGCCATTGCTTGCATGCGGAAGTAAAAAAAAGTGAAATTACCTAGAGTAATAGAAATGTCATTTAATAATATTTTGTCTTAAAACTTATTGTTTTGTCGGCAAGTGTGATGAAAAACATTGTATACATCACTATCGGTAAGCGGAATACTAACTCGAGTCATTAAAAGCTTCTAACACTCTCGTTAGTAATTCCGTACTTACCTCCCTTGATGAAAAATGTACTATTAATATGGCTTTCCGCGAAGTAACGCTTTCAATTAGTCCGCAATACCCGCGCCGCTAGTAGGTATAGTATTGACACATTTCTTCAACAGGTCGCCTTCGACCATGGCTCTAACATCATGCTTGAAACGTCAGAATAATATTTTACGTATGTTTATGCGATTATGTACCATTTGTCGTTTAAATACAAGCTATAATAAGTTTAATAGCACGGATGTAATCAAACTAGAAAATGTTAATGAGTTTGTAACTTCTTCTTTACCATTCCTATAATGTATTTGGTCCGTATATTTTACAGCTGAAATGAGAAAGTACTCTAATTATTAATACAAATTCAAATCATAATATTTCTAGGACCGTTAGAGTGCTTTTTTAAATATGTAGGTATATTATAGAACGTATTGTTAAAACACAAATCAAATTATTTATTAACTAAATAGTTTGATTTGTACTTTTTATTTTGCCCAGTAGTTACACTACGTAATACTATATAAATTATAAATATTAGATGTCATATACCTACCAAAGAAAAACGACCAAGATCACCTAACGTCCGAGGTGGGGATCGAACCCACGTGGTCAGCTTTCGCGGCTGATGCCTGCACCCCTCAGCCACTCGGTCTTAAAACCTAAAGTGATCTTGGTCGTTTTTCTTTGGTATATCTAATATTTATAATGTATAACATATGTAAATAAAGATGGGTACAAAAATTTCGTTAACGTAAAAGCGTAAAAGTGCAGTTACACTGATTCATTTCAACTTTTTTGAGTTGTTTTGGGTCAATCGCTGTCCAATGTCAAATCAAATTAATTTATCGTTATCTAGAATGTTACAGATACGTAATCTGCGTATACTATAAATAATATTTTATCATCTAGTAGCTTGTTTATGAATTTTATAATCTGTTGCTTTATTCACACAAAAATGTTAATTCAGCCAGCTTATTTGCAATTCCAAACCTATTGATGGATTTAATACACACCTATACGGTTTATTAATGGATTCCACGTTATTTGGGCTTTATTGAGTTTGAATGAGTTCATTTAAATGTAAACCAGGAACTCAATGACAATTGAATTATTGTACTTCGAATTCGTTTTTCGACCAACTCAGTGTAGTGATAAAATGCACAATGACATGTATTGTGATGAACTTAATTTATTTAGCTCTTTGAATTAAAAAAAAACCGGCCAAGAGCATGTCGGGCCATGCTCCGTGTAGGGTTCCGTAGTTATTCAAAAACGGCTGGGCCGATTATGTTCAAAATAGTTTTATTTTAAAGTAATCTATAAGCCCACTATTCATGATTTTTTCATATTTTTTGGACCTACGAATCAAAAGTTAGAGGGGGGGGACACAATTTATTTTTCTTCTGGAGCAATTATCTCCGAAAATATTGACTTTAGAAAAAAACTTTTGTTTAAGACCCTTATTCTTTTTAAGAAACCTATTCAATGATACCACACTATAGGATTACAGCAAATAAAAAAAACCATTCGCACTTCACCAGTTGGGAAGGTACCCGAAAAAAAAAATATTTTCTAGTTTATATTGTACCACTTTGTTGGCATTATTAATATGTATACCTGTACCAAATTGCAGATTTCTAGTATTAACGGCCACTGAGCTATGCTGCGGACAGACGAACAGACGGACAGACGGACATGTCGAAACTATAAGGGCTCCGTTTTTGCCATTTTGGCTACGGAACCCCTAAAAATCGTTTACTTGTAAATTCAACAAGCTTACTATCCGCTTTCGACTCTACTCGCTGCTCTCATAGATGGTGTAACTTACTTTTTATCCTTCTCACTCCAATACGTAAGTCTAAGCAGGATAAACGACAAATTGAACACACCCATTAACGGTGAATCCATACATAGTATGGCCATACAGCGTTCACGAAAACGGGCGTCGTTCCTGTGGACATTGCGAAAGCTAACGGTTTTGAGATATACAAATTAGATTTTGATCACATCATTCTTAAAAACCAGAAGCCGGATTGTATTCGTCCAATAAGAAAATCAGGGTTCTAGATATGTCCACAGGGAAGATTTTTAACCTAAATTATACCAAAAGAATCTGTAAGACCCTGATACAGTTAAGGTCATAGTAAGAAAGTTTGTCAGGTTAAATTAGCTCACGCCGCTAAATTATGGTATAATAACGCAAAAGTTATGCAAAATGGAAAAACCTACTTTTTCTTTCTTTCCTATTCTTTTTCTTTAACCTCTCGTGTGCCGAAAATATTTTCTTGTAATAGTTTTCCCGTCGGCGGATCCAAGTCAAGGCCCCTGACCGCTGACGGCACTGGCAACCGTGAACTGCATACTCACAGATTGCCAGCAATGAATATGAAACGGAGCCATTAATGACTCCGCTCCACTCGAGGAGGAAGCCGAAACGTTGCCGTTGACATAACAACCCTCAACATGCTATAGACTATCTGCGGAAACACATCCTATAGGCTGCACATGTAGAAAGCTGTGTGTTTTTATATCATGATTGAATGAGTCGCATTTATTTTTATAGTGACATTGAATTCGTATACCTTGAACATATTTTAGCCAATAGGTATCCTGCTGGGCGCAGGATTTTTCTCATTCGTGGGACAGATTTGACTATAGTCTCCACCGTGATTTAAAGCGGGTTGCACACTAAATATTATAATTATACTCTTGAGATTTTCGCTTACATACATGTATGTAATAGTTAGCAGATAATTATAATTATGTTAGTGGCTAGTTTCGTATAGGTATAATGAAAAACTTTGATAGCCCAGTAGTCCGTTATCTAATCTAAAGGTCGATGGTTTAGAATGCTAGCTCATATCAATGCGCTAAGCATAATATTTAATCAAAATAAGTAACGATTGCAATTACATGACAAATAATGCGATCTTTGGCAACAGAATGCTCCCACTCAAATGAACTTATCGACGTAATTTATAAGTCGCAAATCACGTTTCCCAAAAGATAGTGAGTAGGTCGTTTATACCGTAGAGAGAAGACTAAATTGGATAAACAATCTGCTTGATTGAACCATGGCTACGTCGTGTAAATGGAAGATGACTCGGGGAAATATGACTCAAGGAAGTTTCAGGAGACAAAGCTATTGTACGACTAAAGCTAAATCTTGTTTTTATTTCATCGTGAAATAAATACACATATATCTACATCTATTGATTGGATGATCAAATAAATAAAGTGACGTGATCAAACTAGGCATTCTAATGTGACATCTAATCATAAAAGTTTAGATCATCGTAGATTGGATGCGTATCGAATTATACTTATTTAGATAACTGCGAGTTAAAAATATTTAAATAATTTATTTTCAACATTAGATCTACCCTGAATATAATATCTTACTTATTTGTGCAATATGTTTAAAATAATAAAAGTTATTTCATGTACTAATAATACAATATGACTAGACTAGACTTCTATTTCATAAAATAACTGCGAAGAGGGAGCCGTAAATGAATAAATCTTCTTGAGTTTGGGTCAAAAGTGTGACTCTCCGCGAAGGACTGTCCAGATTTTCCAACAGCGAAGTTAGAAATCGTAAACTCCCACCACTTGGTCATGGTTAAGCAAACAGACTCAATACCATTTGGTAACCCATGCCTTCACACTATTTATGTATTGAGACGGTAAATTGAAGACCACCTTCAAAAAATCCAAAAGCACCTATGATATATCAAGCTGAGTGGATTCGTTTTCAGTAATGCTTTAAACATAATTATAGTATTTTTTTATATTGTAACCTGCTTAAGCAGTTTTGTTGTATACTTTAGGCGTCTTGAATAAACCACTTACATTATTTCTTCTATTCAATTAATTGTAATTTTTAAAGCTTCAAATTTACAGATAACAGTTAATTTTAATAACTATAAGCTACTGTGATACTATTTCAACAAAACACCTCTTTATCTTTCGGAATTATATAAACGGAATTTGTACCACATCCTCATAATAATAGGGCCGTGATTTGTAATTTTGTCACGCAGTTCCGAAGTATGGCTTAATCCGTTGGCTTGTAGGTATAACACTGTTATTGATAATAAATATTTTAATCCGAAATCCCTGACTTCGTCAACATAAACAGACAAGAAAACAAAAATAAGCAAGCCGTTTTCATCAATCTCAAATTATTAATTGGAAACATTCGCTAAGTTACTCTTGTATTTCATATATTTATTTTCAATATGTATTACTTAAAAATCGTTTGTACGACATAACAGTCATGAGTCAGCAATAGGGAGCAATATAAAATTCAAACATAATTGATCTTGTTTATTATTATAAATATTTTTTATTTTATTTATCGCTATAATACAAATATCATTGTACAGTCAGCCAATTGGAACCTTAGATCACCCTAAAACCATGGTGATAACAGCAAGTAGTAAGATCATCATCAGCCTATGATAGTCCACTGCTGGACGTAGGCTTCGCCTATTAACTATGCGTAATAAACGCATTAGGAGGTAAATACCTATTATCGCCACGCTGGGCAAGCGGATTGGCGATCGCAGTAATGTGTCCACTATGATGACGCTGCTGCCCATCATCAATCTTTTATCAAATAATGGTCAGTGACACTTCAATCCCTTAGTCGACTCTAACAACACCCGCAGGAGGAGTTGGGGTGGTGACAAATGTATTCTTATTGATTTAATAATGAATTTGTAGAGTCACTTTGACATAGTTCCCAAGTGGCCTACACTTCAAATTGGTTCACTATACCTCCTATAAATAACATAATTGTATAGTACGTACCTATTGTACCTATATGTTGAAATGGTTACGGTACAGTAGGGAATCCTTCAATGTGTAAGGATTGCCTCGTATTTGGCCGGCTACAATATTTAAGGTTTTATTTCGTTAAACCCTTTTTCTTATCTAATGACCAACATTATGTTCAGAAATAACCCTTTTTTGTGCTACATACCGAGCGTTGTAATAACTTGCGCTGTATATTGGTAGGCAAGCTTGGGACTGAAATAGTATGTGACCACCTACGCAAATATTTGTTTTATCGCGGTCGTTCCTCTGATTACAGTAGCATTGTCCCTAGACGGTCTTACAAATAAGTTTCTGTATTTCGCTCACAGTGTGAGTATGTTGTTTATATGATGCGTATATTCGGTAGGTTTTTCTTAGGTTCGGTCATTCTTTACGAATTATTTATTTTAATAATTAGGTACATACAAAACAAAAATTTTAAGTATTACTAAACTAGAACTAGATAAAATCTAAAGTAAAACTAAGTCAAATCTAAAACAAATCAGGCCAATCAGCTTTGTTGAAAACCTGTCCTGCAAAATATTTTTATATTTTTTTCAGGCAATGTACTCACCTTTGAAAACGAATGAACTAGAATTCAGCAAGAATAAATGAATTCATAAAAATACCACGACTCCCTGTAGTTCTATTTGCAAATAGCTATATCGTAAGCCACGTCTCTGCCCTTGGCTAGTCTGTGGCCATGATAGAAACCATAAAACGTAAGCCCATTTCAAATAAAAAAAAATGTAATGTAAAAGTTTGCCGGAACCTTACAATCAGTTTACGGGAAGTTTTTAGTTCCCCGTGGAGTCACAAAATATGCGGCTGTATTTTTTATTTACGTTTATCTTAAAAGTTTGGGATTTTACAGCTATAAGCCAGAATATTTTCTACTACTAGAAAACGAGCAATCAGATATGTACTTGCACTTATATGTACTTACAGAAGTACAAGTTTTGCCGACACACAGCCAGACAGACAAAGATACAACAAAGCGATTTTAATGAGTTTACATTTCTTCTGAAGAATGAAACCCTGAACGAATAAATTGTTCATACCTAAGTCTAGAACGTTACTTTCAATTTCGTATTTGTTCTTCACATAAAACCGGTTAGCGTATATTATGCTAAATTAATTGGAATTAATTTTAGCAGTTATCTTCAAACTACGATATTTCCTGTAAACTCATGTGAAATGCAAATACAACTAGTTAATAACTGATAATTGATGTCCATCTTGATCACGATCAAACCATAATTTGTGACCAATTATGCAAATAATTATATATAATTATGGCAAACTGGCCTTCACGCTTATAATCAAACATGTAGTATATCTTGTTTATTTACTGTGCGCGTGATAGAAAATAAAGCAAGGGACTTTCCCAAAATCTGAGATTATGCAGATTATTTATTTACATTTCATTTCTCGAAGAAAAATATAGTAAACAAATGGGAGATTTCATGCTACAAAGCATTCTCTAAGGGTCTCACCAAACCCATCCAAACGCAGGTGTTCGACCGTCTCCGCGGTTGAACACCTGCGTTAAGCAGTCTCACCCTTCTTGCAGCCGTAGAAACGCTCGATCGGCTGCGCTTTGCTACCGCCACAGTTGTAAAGCGGCGGTCGGCTCTCCCGTGCTCCGTCCTGCCGTCGAGACGTCAGACAGCACGCGTACAGCCGCTGAGTCCGACGAACAGATAGATATGACAGCGGGTGATCGGCAATCGTAAATCTCATTTTTGGAGACTAGTTGTTAGTAACTAGTTTGAAATTGAACAGACGTGTATGATTACGACAGTATTACTTCGTCTTGTCAGATCTATTGCAGATTTTAATGTGGGTAATAATTCAAATGAATAAATACAAACGCATCAGTAGCTACTTCAGCCGTCATCGGCTCTTTTCGGCCGTCGTCAGCTATTTTCGGCCGTTGAAGACGCTGAACGGCATCCGCCAGCTCTGACCGGTCCTTATCGTAGGTACTCGGCCGTGATCGGAGCCGTTCAACTCTTTCCGGCACCGTACGGCGGTATTAGGAGATTTAGGAATGCGAACGTGTGCGTTAGGCTGCAAACGGGGGTCGTACGAATGCGAACAGCTTTACGGCAAAACGCCGTTTTCCCGTCGAAAGCCGTCGTTTCGCGTGGGCCGAGCCGATTTACGATGTCCTCGCTCTTATTGCGTTGACATAAAGCTTTTTCCGTACGCGATTAGCCGAAACGGCGTCGACTAGTCTGGTGAGACCCTAACAGTCAACCATTGGACCAAATAGAGACAAACGAAGTTGGTGCTAGAGAAAGAATTAATTTAACTAACAAATGTTTTGGAAGTCATATCAATAATATTGATATGACTTCCAAAACTATATTAGTTACATAAAAATTTTAAAATAATATTTAAAATATATTAACTAATACTCAATACCTTATCATTTCATAGATAATGTTATACAATTCTTCCACAAGAAGTTTAAAATTCAAAACATTATATTCGAATTACTAATACAGGTAACTAGAGAACTTAATACTAACTTACTTTAATTAAAAGGTTAATGTTGCAAAGACAAAATAATTACTTAATTACTTTTACTCTGAAACATTTGATCTCGAACTAGCAACTCCTAAACTCATTATATTACCTAAGTTCTTAATCCAGTGACTTAGCCGTTTCATGAAGTTCCCTCACACTATACATTAAATATTAGTAACTTCGCAAAGGCAACAAAACTGGAAAGGCCGTCAAATTCCAAGCAGAAACTATGTGGATAGAACAAAAACACAAGAACAATTTTGCTCCGAGATATTGGTATTATCCAAGGCCTATCTACTCGTGCAAGGACACAACACTACATAATAATATACAGGGTGAAACATGGGCCATTAAAAGTAATCATCATCATCAGCATATGATAGTCCACTGTTGGATGTAGGCCTCTCCTATTAACTATGCGTATAGACGCATTAGGAGGTAACGCCCATAATCGCCACGCTGGGCAAGTGGATTGGCGATCGCAGTAAATGTGTCCACTATGATGACGCTGCTGCCCATCATCAATCTTTTACCAAATAATGGTCAGTGACACTTCAATCCCTTAGTCGACTCTTACGACACCCGCAGAAGTAGTTGGGGTGGTGACAAATGTATTCTTACTGCCGTCACCACACGGCCACACACATTAATAGTAATACGTTTCTCTAACTCTTTAAATATTTAATAATTTACCACGCGGCGGATGATTGCCCTGTTAACTATAAAAAATTATGTATTTAATGATGAATTGATGTTTCTACCTTAATGATGTGTAAGCAGAGTAAACACGCGCCGATGCGTGCGGGTGCAATAGATTTAAATATTGTTTGGAGAGGGTTTTTTCTGGGGATCACCATGAACCAAGATTTTACGCCAAAGAGCCATTATAGGTAGGTGTTTTCAAATTAGTTGCCAATACCATAATGAGACCATCCGCAGTAGAACCAAAGTATCCGAAATAGCTCTCCGAATCGCTAAACTGAAGTGGAAGTGGGCGGGGCACATTGCGCGTAGAACCGATGGCCGTTGGGGCGGGAAGGTTCTTGAGTGGCGGCCACGTACCGGAAGACGTAGCGTGGGTAGGCCCCCCACAAGGTGGACCGATGACCTGGTGAAGGTCGAAGGAGTCCGCTGGATGCAGGTGGCGCAGGACCGGTCATTGTGGCAATCTTTGGGGGAGGCCTATGTTCAGCAGTGGACGTCTTTCGGCTGATATGGTGATGATGATGATGATGACCCTAAGGTATTGGCAAATGAATGATAACGATTAACTTTATGAGACCTATCTTATCATAGAACTATATCAGCGGAACTCATCTCAAAATCT
>JALPQI010026678.1:0-12764 GCA_025490895.1 Thaumatotibia leucotreta | reverse complement strand
TGCCTTCAGACCCGAAGCTCCACGATCGACATTCGCACTTTATTGCTACTCTTGCGCAACACACGGGAGCCGTAGGCCTGATGGATCACGGAACCGAAATGACTCAGTATGACGTACTTTAAAGCGCAGCTTATGTTACTTTTCGAAATAATATGCTACCATCTTCCCACTCATAATTTATCAAAACCTTTAAAGATGTAGCGCCGAAACGGGTAGTCCCGAGTAGGGCTACCGGTATCCGTGTTACCCGCAGACACGTGTACACGAATCCTTAGCTTAGTTTCCAGCTTAGTTTCCAACTTAGAAACGTTTCCAAGCGCGGGTCCGCGGATCTACTTAGAAACTTTTCCAAGCTTGAGTCTTGCGGATCCATTACAATTGAATATTCGAAAAACCTATGTTTTTATTAGTAAAAAGTCTGAAACAAAAAAATACCTACCGAAAAATTCGCAGTTTTTTACGAATTACGCAGCTAGAAATTTACTTTGTTGCAGGTTAAATGCGGTTCAATACTTTGTTCAAATATAAAATCGTACCTATATTTTAGATTGCCACTACCACTACACATTGAGGGCGGATCAGACACAGGTACTCGGGTATCCGTGTCTTAATTACACGGTTCCTAATTAAACGTTTCCAACGGGTAAGAAACCCGTTTCCCGGTGGCAAAGAAACGGGTACACGGAAACGGGTACACGAAACCCGGACACGACCGAGAGCCCTAGTCCCGAGTAATGAATACCGCGGTATCGTTTGTCGGTGTTGCCGTCACGTTCTAACAAGTATGCAAGAATATAATGTAAGGTTTTGTAAGAATAGCAAAAAATATAATGTAAGGTTATATCAAGACCCTCGGCGGTGATTGACCACTCATCATATGTAGAAAGGTAAACGATCATAATGATCTTTAAGTATGGGTATTGGGTATGAATATGTGTACTCCACTATATTCTTGTTATCGATGAATCTCAGAACCAACCTAGCAGTAGGTATCGGATATGGTTTTTTTCTGATCCTCCAGCTAATCCCTTATGATGAATTATTTGAATTATACAGTAGGTATAATACCAATCCTTATTATATTTTGACATTTTGGATCACGGAACCAAAATGACTCAGTATGACCTAATTTAAAGGTGCGGTTAAACTAAAAGAGCATTCGCTGTTCTAGCACCCGTTCTAAGAAATCAACCAATCACGTTTTGTGTACCGATCGAATTTCGTAGAGTGGGAGGTTAGAACAGCGAATGCTCTTTTAGTTTAACCGCACCTTTAAGCGAAGCTTAAGTTACTTTTCAAAATAATGTGCTACCATCTCCAATACCATCTTCCCACTCATAATTTATCAAAACCTTTAAAGATGTAACGCCGAAACGGGTAGTCGCGCGTAATGAATACTCCGAGTCAAAACCAAAATATTAATCTTGGCATTTTAGTTGATGCGCATTTCACGTCCACTAATTAAAACTGAAGTAAATATTCCGAGGGAAATATTTAGACAGGAAATATGCAATGTTTGAAAAGGAATGAAGCGAACATAATTTTCCCTGTCTAATTATGTGTTTGAGTATGCGTATATGAGTAACACAGTACCAAAAAGTTATCTTCTACTGAGAGCGACTTACTCTACCGATATACGAGTAGATACTAGCATTGAACGTGTTAATAAACTCATAGCTACTTATCGACCTATGAATTAAGTCGTTTTCCCGAAAATATCCCGAAAACCCATCGAAAATTCCCGAAAATATTCGAGCTTCCATTACATGAAGCTCTTAGTAAGGTCATAATGTGAAGTAATGGATTTTTTGGGACATATACATTAATGTAAATTATCTAAATCTTTGGTTTAATATTTGGAACCTAGTATTTGGATTTGGCACAATTTTCTAATTTGAAATTAGGTCATTAATAGGTGCCGAATTTGCCTTTATATTAATACAAATTGATCAATGAAATGAAATAAATAATAAATATACATCTAATCATATATTTTTATTGCCGTGTGGTATAATAATGCGTCTATTCGATTAGGTAAAAGGAGAGGCCTTGGTCCAGCAGTGGACAAATTATAGGCTGATGATGTCATGTCATGTGATATTATTTTGATTTTAATTGTGTACTAGTTTGTTTGTATCAGATACATACAAGGAATTAGGAAACTAACAACGTGGTATCGACTATGACTATTCAAATGACATTATTTTAGGCATAACATCACAGAATTAGATTTGGATAGAAGAAAAACAAGTTCATTCATTTGTATGGCGACCGAGCGTGTCAGATTTTGTACTGAAGTTGTTACTTGCCTATGATTTTAAATATGTCTCAGGCCCTTGAGTATTCATATTTTTTATGTTGTTGCAATTAATATTACTTAAGGAGGCATTATTAATGTTTTTGTCCACTTCAACTTACAAAATTTGACGCCCGAAAGCTGTAAGCTGCGATTACAGACGGACAACTTAGTGGATTTCACTGAGTTCATTTGACACGCTAAGTAGATACGTTTGCTTAATCTGTGGTATATATGACATCTGTGCATAACATGAAAGTAAATTTAATAATTTAGATAATTAAAACTTAAAATAAACGTAGACATTTATTAAAAGCAGGGTTAGTTTTTCAGTCCCTGCCGCGGACGGATCCATCTCGACACAAATGCAGTTAGGCGTAATTTAGACTGAGCACCGCGGTGGGGTAACCTCATCCGGGGTGAGAGCCGCGCTGGGTCGGTCGTATACTATGCGCCAGCAGAAAACAAGCAAAAATGTAAACAAAACTTGAATTGAACGTATTGCGAAAACACAACACAAATTATATATTAACTAAATATTTTTATTTGTACTTTTTATTTTTCCCCAGTAGTCATACTACTTAATACTACATAAATTATAAATATTAGATGTCATATACCAAAGAAAAACGACCAAGATCACCTAATGTCCGAGGTGGGGATCGAACCCATTTGGTATTTGAAATGGAGTATAACCTGACATGATTTAATTTAATTCAGGTGTATATTTAATTTATTATTTTTAATTTTAATTTGTGTTGTTACAATTATATGTGTATTTTATATGGATAATATTAGTCTGAATTAAACGTTTTTATTTCCTAATCACGCATATTCAGAACACAATCTTGGTCTTATCACCAACTTAAAACCTTGAATTCAAATATATTTTTAGTAAGAACTATTGTTATTTATTAGTATTAACGTAAAAATATGTAGATATACGAACGTTTTACACGATATGTGTCGAAGACAATAAATGCTATTGAAAGTCAGTCATATTTATTTGCATTTTTTGGGTTTTCATCTGGCGCGCAGTATACTCGAATGCTGATATGGACTGCTAAAACTCCAAAAAACTCACTAACCAATCGGTATCGGTACTAATAATAGTAGAATTTGATTCAGCATTTCTATTAAAATTTTAATATTTAATAACGGTTTGTCTGTCGTTATTCAGTTATTTAAAAATCATGAGCTAGGCCATCGCGTCAGAGTTGACGTTGACGCCGGTCGTCGGCTTAATGGGCATCGTGTACGCAGATCGTTATCTCAGCAAGCAAGAATACGTACCCATACTTATTAACGTTGTCCTATCTATTTAACGTGTACTATGACTCTATGAGTTTATACAAATAATTGAACAATTTATTTATCGGATGACATTCACGTATTTACACATTTGCAAAATACTCTGTAATGAAGTGAAGAAACAAATAAAATTATTAAAATCAAATACAGGAACTATTAAATATCTAGTTTACAAAGTAGGGTTCAGAAAGTATAATTTTCAATGTTGTTCCGGGTTTTTCTAAATGTCAAATCTGATGCGCCACCCAAACATTTTGATTTTTTTGCATGTAAGTAATGTTTTGCCATGAATTGATTAATAACACCAAGAAAGAACAGTTGAACTTATCCCGTCCACCAAGCTTAGTCAAAACTTATTCACTAACTATCGAGATGATAGTATTTAATAATAATTGTTGTTCATTCCATTGAAACCGGTTAAAAATAGGGTGTACTGGATTGCAAAAATCAATTTCACTCCTGATGCTTCAACAAAATAAGGGCGGCTCGAATGAAGTAAATTTATCAGGCTGAGAGCGCAATGGGCCTAAAGAGACGCTGAACCAATATTATCGAGTCATCATTGAATCAGAAATACCCGCCGGAGACCAGCCTTATCCTTTGATCAAATAAACGGTTTCAATTTTCTGTCTGTACAATAGGCACTTTTACTGCTGTTTAGTAATGATTTAATTACTCCACGCTGCATCACTAACAATAAACAACTAAATAAATATTTGGGGAGTTTGAGGACAAGTTACATTAGTCAATGAAAATAGTTACAATGAGCCCTCAACACGTGATGTTTAAAATGTATAATAAGCTAACACATTGAAAAACCAGAGGAAATTATAATATTATAGTTGAACGGTCAAACTTTCGTGTATTTTAGTCACTAAGCGCGACATGTTTCAGAAAGCCTAGGTCTCCATTATCAAGCACTCTGAAATAATATGTCGCGTGTAGTGACTAAATAGTAAATACTAAATGAGTTTAACCGTTTAATTGTATTTTAGAGAGATTATGTCTCACGGAAATTTAAATTAAATCAGGAGAAAATTACTATATTTACAAGGAAATTGTGCCTCCTAATTAAATGTGAGTATTTTGAATATAATTTTAATTATATTTGTTAAGCTAGTTTTCTCACAATATTGTTGTGCATGAAAACTTAGCTATACGTATATATGTACTATTATAGACATAATATATTAAGAAATATCTGTTATAGATATTGAGATAAGTTTATTTATGTAAGTAGTTTTTATATTTGCTGCTACGGAACCCTTTGTGTGCGAGCACTTGGCTCCACACAACACTTGTATCTCCAGCTAAAATAACAAATCTCTAATTCATTTCAAACAGATACATAGGATCGTAGAAATAATTATTAAATAACACAATAGGTAGGTAATTGGTTTTATGGTGAAGTGTGTAGATAAGTGGATGTTGGATAAAGTTGTCCTGATTTTATTGCCGTCGATTTTAGGAATGCGGGTTTCTAACTTCCAATTTACGTACGATTCTACTATATAGGACTGTCAACTTTATTACCGTTATAAAAAACCGTGCAATACGTGTGGCTAAGCTTTCAACGCAAACCTATCTATTTTTAACGATATTTACCCACATATTGCACATTTGTGATGTTATCTGGGCAAAGGGACCACATTTTCGATAGCGCTTATGGTGTTATGTTCGTATGTTCGTATATTGGGACTAGTAATGTATGTGCCGTTCCCGGTAGCTTACCTACCGATTGTCGTATTGCCGATAATATTAATAGTACATTACTATAGAGGACGGGCAACGAAGGGTTACAGGCCAAGTAGATATATCTGGCCGAAGGAACTGAGGCCAGATAGGGATACGCGGCCTGTAACCCTGTTTCTCGCCGAGATTTGCATGGTGCTTTTCTCAAACTTGCCATGAAATAAAACGAAATGATTTAATTTGTAAATATACCAATAGTACAGTATCGTATAACATAAAAAAAAACATTCGCGTCTAAGTTTTTTTTAATCTGTTTGAGGTCTCTAGGTAAAAACCTACAAAATGTCTACACCACACTATATCCGTAGTGTAGACATTAGTTCTAAAGTTATTTTTTTTCTGTGGCTGAAAGTCAAGACCAAGTGTCACAATTTGACGTTTCAAAACAAAAGACAGTTTGTTTGCAGTCCTAGGTGTGAAATAAATACATGAAATCTCTTTACATAATCATCTTAGCACATGACACCGATAGTATAAATTTCCTGGTTTAATTTAACGTAAGTAACATCAACATTCCGTAGCAAGTTTGAGAAGACATTGTTGTTTTGAGTTAGATATGAGCCGTATTGTCACTTTTTTCTATCCGACCGTAGATATGTGTGGAGTTTCACGTACCTAGTATATAATTTGGAAAAATATTAGCACAGATATTTATGACTTTTCAGTTGATTACATATTAATGTGACATATGCTCAAATTAATATGACACATATTTTTGATTTGCAACTCTGTTCAGATGCATATGTTTTATGCTCATTTAATTTGGAGTCTTGGATTTGCTCACATATTTATGAACTCGACTGTAGATACAACTTATATAAAAAATGCTCGCCACTTAATTCTTCTGGATGTAACCCGGCATAACTAAGCCATTATCGGCCCTACTAAAGGCGACGCCAGCGAGTAACAGTGAGGGAAGTAGCCCAGTGCATGAGCATTTAATGCCAAATCAATAAGACAGGCTGTGTTACCCCTAGTCGGCCTGTCCATCCGTCCAACTGTAAAAATTTAATGCGCTACAAAGCTATCGATCTGCTCCGTGTTCACACATAGTTATTTTCATTGCCGACAATGCCGTCCCAACTAGCAAAACAGTCATATAACATCGAGCTTACTCAGCTAATAAGTCGTATAAAAGTCATATAAACGCGAATTACACAGTACCTATCGTATAAAGCCAGCTTATACAGCAATATGTCGTATAAAAGTCATATAAACGCAAATTACACAGTACCTGTCGTATAAAGCCAACTTATACAGCAATAGCATAATAGTCGTATAAGATGTCATATACACGTTTATACGACTTTCTTATATGACTTAAGAGTCATATAAAAAGTTGCTGAAAAAGACACATTTATAAAACGCTTATATGACTTTTTTGCCGAGTAGCAAAAACTTATATGGCTGACTTATGACTTGTGAGAAAAAGTCGAGTAAACGTAACGCAGTTGCTATTATATGACTATTGTGAATGAAGTCATATAACAGCTAATTATATATCTTGTTTTATAAAAGTGTTTTATTCAGCATCTCGACATCTTTTATGACTAAAGAGTCATATAAGATTAATGCTGAGTAACCTGCTTTTACATGACGCTTACTTGACTATTTATCGAATAATTACATCTTATATGACCTATGCTCGAGTAAATGAAAAAATAATAGCTATTATAGAACTTTTTGGTTTCAGCTGTTACTTTTATATGATTAACGTATCTACCTGTAGGTGTCATGGCGCTTAAACCACTAAACTTGCTATATAAGAACTAATACGAAGCAGTTATATGATATGTTAATCGTATACATGTCATATAGTAGTTTCCTTCGTAATAATTAAAAATATTTATTTAATTTATATTGTAATAACTAATAATTAAAGTGGCGCGTTCATTATTTACTACTAAATATAGTATACTTTATCAGTAAAGTGGTATTCGCAATACATTTTCACCATTAGGTAGAATTTATAATGCCAATTATAACATGGTCATATATTACTTAGATAGCTCTGTCAAAACATACTCAACAGCATTAAGTGATTTAATTTTGTTTACACCAGCTAGCACTAACAAAATTATATGCACGAGCAAGTTGTCAATCCGTCTTCTGTTTAGCTTCGCTAGACACTTTTATTCCACAAATTTGGCATATAAGTAGCAATTATATGATCAATAAATAACTAACTCAACGGTTATATGGCTCTTAAATGATGAAAAGTCATATAAAAGCTATATAAGTCGCTATTATACAGCTAGTTAGCTATAAAGTGGTCACGGCGATGATTATTATATGACTAATAAGTGGTGGCAGTTTCAGTTAAATGGCTTTTATATGGCTAAAAAGCTGAGTAATATGGGCCCAAATCGCGTTATATAAACGTAATTATTACGTTTTTATGACCAATTTCATAAGCTAAAAGCCTGAATATGTTACGTTTCCGCGACGATTATATGACGAAATTTTGCTAGTTGGGGTGTTAGTCAACACTGTGCTTACCATGACCAGCCAATACAAATACAACGCCGCCATTACTTTGTATCCGTATCCGGGTATTTCTCCGAACGTTTCAACCGCCGTGACTTCTGTGGCAACATTATGACCCGATTTCCGTGGGTATCTCTGGTGGGGATATATTGGTAGTCGTGAAATACGTCTACCAAGATATCCAAAAGTTCTTGCATCTCTCACGGGATTCGTGTGATAATGCTCCCACCGAAGTCACGGCGGTGGAAACGCTCAGAGAAATGCCCATCTATCCCACTCGTACTCGCTTAATTATTGGTGCAAGCGAGCCGGGTAGAAAGTAAGTCTGCGTTAATAATACGTTGGCAGCTCATGCCACGGCTACAGACAGACTTCGATGTTCATAGCTAAGTACTGCGTGCGTTCATCATTACATTCCTCATGTCTAAATAGTTTTGATAATCCTATTTGCGCAAAATTAAACCGGCAAATGGTATCGTATGCATATCGTTATAATTGAAAATCTAAATAATGACAACGGTCACCGGTTGACAATGTTTGCAGAGGACTGTAGTATGATCTTTCGTCTAAAGTAAACGTGTATGTGTCTACCTACATCGTAAAATTTGTAAAATAATGCAATTAAAGAACAAAGAAACTGGATTTATAATCTTGTCACAATAAAATAAAATACAATCCCACAATAAAATAAAATTAATAAAGTAGTTCCAAATTACTGAGCTGAGTATAAGCTAGTTACGTCTCCAAAATTAGGTGTTAATTCAATAACGTTGAAGCTCAGTGCTTTGGAGCGCAATACTTGGTTTTATAGCTGTTGCAGTATCACAGGGGAGTTCAGTAAAATTGAATAAGATTGCTGACTGATTTTGTGATTGCATACATTTAGCGGTCTGTGTGCTTGTTTTTCATTGACATAAGTATAGTTTACTTGATACAAGCAACTCTGTAACAAAACTACAAGAAGGAAGGCACAGGCAGGCTTATATCAAGCAACGTCAAATACAATATTAATGTTGATTTTTTTATAATTTAGATCTCTTTGGCGGAGTTTTCTTTTTATAATTGAATTAATTTATAGGTAGGTATATTTTTATAGATCATTTGCTAGTTTTAATTTATATGAAGGTTTATTTTATCAGATTTCTAAATAAAGGCTTAGAGACAATATAAAATTTAGCATTTCTTACCGAGCATAGGGAAGGGTTCCGTACATACAATTAATTATGATGATTACTCTTATTTTTTAGCTATAATATTTTAGTAAGTGAAAACCACGCACGTAAATCGTCGTAGGAAGCTATTATGAAAACTGGATAACTACGGGCGACAATGCTCATGTGAAAAAGACGTTACTGAACTATACCTAATTGTAAGAAATCTCTTACCACTTGTCATATTCTTATGGTTCTAGAGTGGCCTAGGGTTCTAATCGGTTGATCAAATAAACTCCTATAGAGTACCTACGAGCCCCGATGCAGTGGAGTTCGTCTAATTCGAAACAATTTTTACAAATTTTATATTTATGCTAATGATAAATTGTATGAACGTTAGTCATGGTTAATGTACTACATTTCAAGAGACAACAATCTGAAGTACGCTTTTGTTGTTTAATAAATCGATTTTAACTAACCAGTGTCTAAATTATATTTTCGTTCACCACCGTAATTCCGCGCTTATAAGCTTGACGCAAAATTCGCAGTGTATCAGGTGTACCATGTCGTCTTTAATATTAATGGCGTTCTTTACATTCATTGACTATTTACAAAATTAAAAATTTGTGGAAAAAATTTAAATAAATACCTCTCGTAAAATAGTTTTTATTTTTTATTCTGATTTATTAAGTCCAAATATTTTATACTCAAAGAAACTACTTTAGTACTACTATTGAATAGTGAAGGTTTTGTCTCTAAACCTTTTCCCCCGGATGAACGGGATAATCTCGAAAAACTGTCTAACTGGACGAGAACATATGCATCGAGGCTCGTATACCTTTTTTTTAAGGAGAGAAAAAATGTCTGTCGGTCTTTCAGTCCGTCCGTCCGTCCATCCGTTCGTCCGCAGCATAGCTCAGTGGCCATTAATTAATCTGCAATTTGGTACAGGTATACATATTAATCATGCCAACAAAGTGGTGTAATAAAAACTAGAAATAACATTTTTTGTACCTCCCCAACGCAGAACGATTTTAACACATCCCTGTAGTTGCACACCAACGCCAATGCATTATTAAATCATTCTCATTCATTATTTTTACAAAATTATAACAGAACACTCTGAAAGCTGTTTAGTTTACAATTTTTATGCGTGTTCGAGTCGGTGAATAAAGATTACAACCTTTAATGTTCATTGACAATGTTGACATTTTCTGCGTTTTGTGATTGCGTCTTAGTCATCTTATCATCATTCACTAAAACAATGGTTACTTATGGAATTTTAGGATTTATGTGTTAAAATCATCATATTATATAAAGATTGTATTTTACACTCAATTCTCTAACAAATCATTTAATTATCATTTATGTGGAACGACTTCCATGAACATTTTACGTTTTGTTATCTGTTAAACGAATGCTACTTCGCGCTACGCTCCAAGGTCATTACTTTGCCACACAAGTGAATAATATGCGTTTTTACATGTTCGTATTAACGGATAAACGAGCGCTTTACGAGCAAGCGAGGGGAAAAAGAAGTTTTTACACGTGTGACGAACGACTTTTTTCATAACAAGTGCCTTAAAAAGAGGAATTTAGACACGCGAAGCGAGCGCAAAGCTTTTCCGCACTAGTTAGAAAAAAATAATTAATGATAGCTACTCGTATATTTAATAAAAAAAAGTGTTACCATTCGAGTATCGCCTTTATAAAATCGTAAGGTCGCGTTTTATATAAAGTTGTATGAAATTGTAAAATGTAACTTTATAAAACGCGACCCAGGTGGCTTTTCAAATTACATGTCATTAGAAACATTTCCTTTAAAAACAACCCTCGCTGCAAGAAAGAATAATTTCCATCTATTTGCATAATATTCTCTTCATAAACATGTGTATAAATAGATATGTTTGATAGTAACTAATAACAGTTTGCCATGCACCTATCGGTATAAATTCCGTTAGATTTTTGGAGTCTGGAAAACATTTTATTCTTATATTATGTAGACGGGACGAGGTCTGTATCGCTGAAGGGCCTTTGACTCGATAGGATATCGGGCACGAATCGCCACTCGACCCTTCGGACCCTCGCCAATAATACACTAAAGTAGGTACGTTTAAAGGACCCGAGTGGCGGTCTGCGGTGTTCACCTATCACATACCCAGCATATAGTTGGAGACCGCGTCGATTAGCGTAAGGGTTCAGTTCTTAACATTTGGAACTAAATGGTCTGCTATTGTGTTGGTTTATTTTCTAACATTAAGAATACGAAAGGCTAGGCACACGGGTGCTTTTTAGGGTTCCGTAGCCAAAATGTCAAACACGGAACCCTTATAGATTCGTCATGTCCGTCTGTCCGTCTGTCCGTCTGTCACAGCCAATTTACTCGGAAACTATAAATGCTACAGTAATGAAATTTGGTAAGGATATGTGTTGTATGAACCGCTACAGGACTATGATACTAAATTATAAAAAAAACCATTGGGGTGGGGGCCCTCCATACATGTAACTGAGGGAAAGAAAAAAATTTTTAGTTGTATATAAGCGTGTGGGGTATCAATAGAAAGGTCTTTGAAAATGATATGAAGGTTTATAAATCCTATTTTTATTTAAGTAAATCGTTTTCGAGATATCAGTTCTCAAAGTCTGAAAAATGTGTCCCCCCCCTCTATTTTTTAAACTACGCGATATAAAATTCTAAAAAAAAAATATGTTATGCACATTAATAAACTCTATCAACGATTTTTGGTTCGATTAAATTATCTTCTATAGTTTTTGAGGTAGGTTGATTTAACTGTATTTTTTTAATAATAAATTGATAATGGTACGGAACCCTTCGCGCGCGAGTCCGACTCGCACTTGGCCGGTTTTTACCTTTTATTATCCTATACGTTAACACTTATTATCAAACCGGAATCAGAAAGGGATCGGAAAGTACTGTTGACACAACAAATGGCACTTCATTTACCTAGAAAAGAGTTGTTTATAGATGTAGTGAGTGATTAATTAATCTATTGTCTGTAAGTCTCTACACTTAAACTAGGAATATATGAATATAATTATGAAGATATCCTAGATTGACGTATACACTGTTGTGTCAACAGTACTTTCGAATCCCATTCTAATCGCGGTTTGATAATACATTGGGAACGAGTGGTACGCGCTTCGCTCGTAGCCGATCCCGTGATTGTTCCGCTTTGTAGCGAAAATGGACCTCCCGCAAGGAACTCCCCTCGGGAGTTCCCCGCGCCCAATGTGTTAAGTCCGCGCTTTTTAAATACGAGTGCTATATGGTATAGGTATAATAATAACGATGACAGACGATAGGAAATCCATCATTGGAACACGGTACAGGCTAAAGGTCTTTGAAAGTGACCCAAAAATATACCTACATTAATTTATATTTCAAAGAAAATACGTAAAAGTTACTGTTAGTAACTGTTCGTACTAAGATTGTAGCGTCCAACACTGGTGCCTGTCAGCTAAAAGTGCCCAACATTGGTCTACGTATCTTCAATTGAAATGCTTATAGGTATTTCGAGTTCCAAAAATTACCTAAATGTAGTTAAGTACTTATAAAATCAATTGGTTATTATAAATATCTTTTTACATCGTTTCTAATTCATTTCATTATTTTAATAGCAACAACAATACACGAAACCTGTTTTTGGCTTCTTTATTAAAATAACTGGAGGCTCGACATGAACCGGACTATGTAAATTTCCCTTAACTTTTTCGAACATTATTTTAGTCTATTAATATTGTATTTA
>JALPQI010026676.1:0-12004 GCA_025490895.1 Thaumatotibia leucotreta | reverse complement strand
ACAGATTATTTTTAAGTTACATTGTTTATGTTAATCAGGTTCAACTTGGATTCCCCATCCAACACGAGTCGTGATGAAGCCGACGCCACCAGCCAGCAGCGTCTGTCGCGCTCCTTAGACGACACCAGCGACCAGCCTCCACAAGGTATCCATCATCAGTCAACTTGCATCCAACACGAGTCGTGATGACCCCGACGCCACCAGCCAGCAGCGTCTGTCGCGCTCCTTAGACGACACCAGCGACCAGCCTCCACAAGGTATCCATCATCAGTCAACTTGCATCCAACACGAGTCGTGATGAAGCCGACGCCACCAGCCAGCAGCGTCTGTCGCGCTCCTTAGACGACACCAGCGACCAGCCTCCACAAGGTATCCATCATCAGTCAACTTGCATCCAACACGAGTCGTGATGAAGCCGACGCGGCCACCAGCCAGCAGCGTCTGTCAAAAGTCAAAAGTCAAACTATTCTTTATTCAAGTAAGCTTATTAATAAGCACTTTCGAATCGTCTGACATGAGAGAAAAAAATCTACTACTGGTTCAAACCCTACGCCGTTCCTGAGAAGAACCAGTAAGAAACTCAGGTGGACTTATTTTTTCAAAACAGTATAATAATACATCTTATTAAAATAACATGCATTAAAGAATGTATTACATAAAAAAAAAGATTATTATAGACATTTTTATAAAGACAGAAATAAATAAAGGATCATAATATTAAACAAAAATAATTATTATTGTACAAGTTCGCAACATTATTAAGTATCTATATCTATACTACTAGAGATGTAAAGGTCCTCTAGTTGTCAGAATAAAGAGATATTAAGATTTAGAGATGTAAAAGGTCTCTAATCGTCATGATTTTAACAATAATAATAAAATAGAAAATTAACAATTTAGTGACAATCACAAAGCAACTATTCTTATTATTTAAAAGACAACAGCCAATACCTATTTAAATATGACATTATGTAAAATAAACTCTAATATTAAATTAAACTAGAGATGTATATTCTCTAATGTCAATAATACATAATTTTGGAGATGTAAAGTGTCCCCAATGTCAGTTAATAAATAATAATAATAATGATTTGGAGGTGTAAAGAATCTCCAAATGTCAATAAAAAGTAAATAAAAAGGTATATGAAACAAATGTTTCATGTCAGAAGACAGCTAAACTAAAAGTCTTGTAAACTAGTGCTACAGAATACAGAATCCTTAGACCTCGACACCAGCGACCAGCCTCCACAAGGTATCCATCATCAGTCAACTTGCATCCAACACGAGTCGTGATGACCCCGACGCCACCAGCCAGCAGCGTCTGTCGCGCTCCTTAGACGACACCAGCGACCAGCCTCCACAAGGTATCCATCATCAGTCAACTTGCATCCAACACGAGTCGTGATGACCCCGACGCCACCAGCCAGCAGCGTCTGTCGCGCTCCTTAGACGACACCAGCGACCAGCCTCCACAAGGTATCCATCATCAGTCAACTTGCATCCAACACGAGTCGTGATGAAGCCGACGCCACCAGCCAGCAGCGTCTGTCGCGCTCCTTAGACGACACCAGCGACCAGCCTCCACAAGGTATCCATCATCAGTCAACTTGCATCCAACACGAGTCGTGATGAAGCCGACGCCACCAGCCAGCAGCGTCTGTCGCGCTCCTTAGACGACACCAGCGACCAGCCTCCACAAGGTATCCATCATCAGTCAACTTGCATCCAACACGAGTCGTGATGAAGCCGACGCCACCAGCCAGCAGCGTCTGTCGCGCTCCTTAGACGACACCAGCGACCAGCCTCCACAAGGTATCCATCATCAGTCAACTTGCATCCAACACGAGTCGTGATGAAGCCGACGCCACCAGCCAGCTGCGTCTGTCGCGCTCCTTAGACCTCGACACCAGCGACCAGCCTCCACAAGGTATTCCTAATTTCACCAGAGTTGAGGTGTGAAAATAATGGAAATATACATAAAATGGCTAACTGAAAAAAAGTAGTGAATGAGTGTGATAGATACAAAATGTTGAACGAAATACTGTAAAACAAACTTTTTAGTCCAGATGGTGTCTTTTTTACGCGCCAGTGCGAGAAGTGGCTAATTTTATATCAGGTCCAAAACTTCGGAGGGCAATCTGTACCCAAGAAACGTCATACGAGACACATGCAAAAAGGAAATACGCACTAGTGTCGTAATGTACTATTTTACTACACTACCTAGTCGAATGCGGGTCTTTTCTTTTCGTCAGGAGGGAACAAAGTAGCATTTTCCTGTTCAAGTACTTTTTGTTGCCAGCCTAAAAAATAACAATGAAATATGAAAATAAACAGTACGGTCATAATCGATTACGATTTCTTTACAATCGATTACTTGCATAAATATTAAATATATATGTAATATTTTTCTCATAGGTGATGTGAAAAACAGTATGTGTCACACTTTAAAATTATTTTAGTCGTGGGCGTTAACGCTTGAATCCCTCATTACGTTCAGGATTTCACTTTACAATTCTTCACTACGTTTCAGGATGCTTAGCCAAGTTGCCAATCGTTAGCGCTTAGTAGCGTATCGTAGTTTTCCCTCTCTGTCACTCTTGCATATTAGTGCGACAAAGACACCTGCCTTTCGCTTACGATTGACGATTAAGCGCTAGCGATTGGCATCTTTGCTAAGCACTCTGATTCTATTGAGCAATCTATCGCTTCATTACGGCTTCAATAACCACCCTCACCGAAAATCACTCATCATCATCGTCGCATCACTGAATGGGCCCTACGGAAGACCAGCGCCGATTTCTTAGTCGGCAATATGCTGAGTTGGGTCCATTTTGTGATGCACACACCACTTACTTTCTTTTATTTATCTTTATTTTTTTTATTTCCTATGTTGTCCTGTTTATGTTTTGTACTGTAAGCGTCACAAATAAATGTTTTTCTTTCTTTTCTTTTCTTTCTTTAAAATATATAATCTTGATCCCTTGATACAATGTAGTATTGTCTAGCAGATCAGCCCAGCAGTGGACAGACGGAGCCGGGACGGGAGCTAATGCTGACGCTGCGCCGCGGAGCCGCCGGCTTCGGATTCACCATCGCTGACAGCGTGCATGGACAGAAGGTCAAGAAGGTAGGAAACACCGTAACAAGGTGACGGAAGCAAGAACATTGTAGTATCGTTTAGCAGATCAGCCCAGCAGAACATTGTAGTATCAGCGTGCACGGACAGAAGGTCAAGAAGGTAGGAAATACCTTAACAAGGTGACGGAAGCAAGAACATTGTAGTATCGTTTAGCAGATCAGCCCAGCAGAACATTGTAGTATCAGCGTGCACGGACAGAAGGTCAAGAAGGTATGAAACACCGTAACAAGGTGACGGAAGCAAGAACATTGTAGTATCGTTTAGCAGATCAGCCCAGCAGAACATTGTAGTATCAGCGTGCACGGACAGAAGGTCAAGAAGGTAGGAAATACCGTAACAAGGTGACGGAAGCAAGAACATTGTAGTATCGTTTAGCAGATCAGCCCAGCAGAACATTGTAGTATCAGCGTGCACGGACAGAAGGTCAAGAAGGTAGGAAATACCGTAACAAGGTGACGGAAGCAAGAACATTGTAGTATCGTTTAGCAGATCAGCCCAGCAGAACATTGTAGTATCAGCGTGCACGGACAGAAGGTCAAGAAGGTAGGAAAAACTATAACTGTGGTGACGGAAGCAAGAACATTGTAGTATCGTTTAGCAGATCAGGGTGCTTAGCAGCCAAGTTGCCAATCGCTAGCGCTTGCTAGCATCATATCAGCCGAAAGACGTCCATTGCTGAACATAAGCCTCCCCCAAAGACTGCCACAATGACCGGTCCTGCGCCACCCGCATCCAGCGGACTCTTGCGACCTTCACCAGGTCGCAAATTACGAAAGAAACAAGACAAGATTTTTTTCTTAACTTTGTACGGAAATATAACATATTGTTAATTTTTTGAGGTAGGCGATAGGTTCTCATTTTATGGAAATTAAAAAAGATATTGTGTTATAGGTATTGGACCGGTCGCGGTGTTCCGGGGCCGGGCTGCGCGAGGGGGACTTACTGCTGCAGATCGGCGACAAGGACGTGCGACATGCACCGCACCAACGAGTCGTGCAGGTATTTACGGTTAAGCTGGCTTAGTTTACCGTCTTCAAATGAAATGTCTATCAGATAAATGTTAAAATGTTAGCTATTTTATTTAGGGCTCATGCCTAAATCATGCGAGGATGTTTCGGTTGCTTTTTTAGCGGGAGTAATAGAAAAGTGAAATTGCCTAGGGAGTTGAATAAGTTCCCGGATACATTAGTAAAATCAATCGAGGGTCGAACCAGTAGTCAAGCGAGGAACATGATAAAAAAATATATGTTAAAGCAAGCAAATAGGTATTTGCAAAGTGCAAATACAACTGTAAGTACCTAAATTAAGTCCATATAAGCAATGTATAATAAAATAATAATAATTAATTTAAGATGACTCCTTAACTCACAAAATCTTTTTTATTTAAGATTAGCAGTTAAGTACCTAATGAATGATGTTGTTTTTTATGAAATAAACAGATTAAATTTTAATTTTTTTTTTTGAGTAATAGAAATGTCAGTACGTCATTTAATAATATTATGTGTTAAAACTTATTTTTTTGTCCACAAGTGTGATGGAAGTGTGATGGTCGGTAAGCGGAATACTAACTCGAGTCATAAAAGCCTTCTAACACTTTCTTTAGTAATTCCGTACTTTGCTCCCTTGATACACAATGTACTATATTGTAACCATGTGTCAGGTGCTGAAGGACTGCCCCGCCATGCACGAGACAACGATCCGCGTGTGGCGCAGAAATAACGCGCGTGCGCCGCGTTCTCGCTCCGCCACGAGAGTGCCGCCCACCAACAGTATGTAATATAAATTATCCCCCTTATTCATATAAACGTCTCATAACTTGGGATTAATTATTGTTTATCCATTACGGCCTTATCAATATGTCATCATCATCAGCCTATGATAGTCCACTATGATGACGCTGCTGCCCATCATCAATATTTTATCAAATAATGGTCAGTGACACTTCAATCCCTTAGTCGACTCTTACGACACCCGCAGGAGGAGTTGGGGTGGTGACAAATGTATTCTTACTGCCGTCACCACACGGCATTTTAACATACAGGGTGATTCATGAGTCATGAGCAGGAGTCAACAGGGTACTAGGGACGGTCACGCTGAGCAACTTTTACTTCGGGTAACAACCAAGAAATTGCATAAAAAAATCTCTTAATTATGAGTTAATTCATACTTAACTATCAATTAAGGATCAATCAACTCATAATTAAGAGTTTTTTTTTTGTGATTTCTTGATTGTCGCCGTAGTGAAAGTCGGTCAGCATGATCGTCCGTAGTAGCCTGTTCACTCCTGCTCATGACTCATGAATCAACCTGTATAAGTACTAAATTCATATAATAGTGTACGGGTAAGGCCGCGGATTTTGACGAATGTGACACAGACATAACATAAAAAAAAATACGTTACGTTACCATAAAACGCAACGAAAGTTACTATAAAGCTCAGCTCATACTGGTATGAACTCTGATTAATTAAAGGTCGTAAAAAAAACATATTTTTATCACTAAATAGTTGTTTTAATCAGATATAATAATCAACCCATATAATGTAATTTCTCATACTTAGTAATTACTTAAATTAACAGTATTTATAAATGTTTAAATGCCATAATCTTTGGAACTAAATAAACTAAATAAATCACCATAAATGCTTAAATGGAAATTGAACTGTTATTAATGAACACTATTAAACGCGTTAATAATTTTTCATCACACTTGCTGTCTAAGCGCGCCATTGCTTGCGCGCGTAGCGGGAGTAATAGAAAAGTGAAATTCCCTAGGGAGTAATAGAAATGTCAGTACGTCATTTAATAATATTATGTCTTAAAACTTATTTTTTTGTCGGCAAGTGTGATGAAAAACATTGTATGCATCACGGTCGGTAAGCGGAATACTAACTCGAGTCATAAAAGCCCTCCGCCTAACGGCGTCGGGCTTCTAACACTCTCGTTAGTAATTCCGTACTTACCTCCCTTGATGCACAATGTACTAATACTGTATTTCATTAGCCCTAGGGAGGTAAAATTACCCACTGGAAAAAGCTAATTACTTAAAAAAACGCAAATCAAAATACCTAAATAACAAAATAATTTGATTTGTTTCGCAAACACTTGTTACAGTATGCAGTCATTCAAAATCTAATAAAACTCATTGAAATTAGTAAATTTCTGTGTCCACTTCCCTTTACCACATATTTTCGTTACGTAACATAAAAAATACGTTACGTTTTGTAAAAATGTAACGTATTCGTAACATAAGTGTAACGTATATTTGAAAAAAGGTTGATTATCTTGGTAAATAATTGCAATCTGAACATAATAATACATGCTACTGACGTTTGAAACTAAACCCTTTCGTATGAAAAAACAGCCGTTTAATAATAATCACTACTTACCGTAAAAATCACACTACCACTTTAGACGTGTTTTGCTAAAACTTTCGCCGCGTGCACTGTGATAACCATTTGTTAACGAATTAATGGGAGTGAGTGTGCCTATGGGTGTTGCCCTACTAGAATAAGAGTTCCTAGTGTCGATGAACAAATTTCTACCAACATTGGCTTAAATATGACCTTAAAAAAGCGTTACGAAAGTATCGTAACGAAAAATTGGAATTGGTGACCCAAAAAGTAAAGGGAAAGAAAACAGTAAAATTGTTCACATATCATAAGTCCTTAATGAACGAAGCAATCGTTTATCATTCTAATTTGATTTAAAATCAAACATTTAATGCTGACAAGTCTAATAATATAAAAAAAAAGGCTTTAAGTACTCGTAGTCGAAAAAATTACTCGACTTACGTTACGTTTTTGGCAGAAATATTTATTTATTAATTTTAAATAAAGAGCTAAATTAGTTATTTCATTTGATTACATGTAACTGAGCATAGGGGAATATTTTAAAATTGATCAGAGTTCTCTAGATGTTATCAGTTTTGTTTTATGAGCAAGACAAATTTTAAGTTCCGAATTCGTCAAAATCCGCGGCCTTACCCGTACACATTTTTAAAATAGTTACTTATATCCACCGCACTCTTACTGACTCCACGTTATGTTTCCAGCGGCCTTAGCGAGCACACAAGCGGGCAGAAGTAAGACGCCGACAGCCGAGCAGCTGCGGTCTCCTTCTCTCCACACACAAGACTCGCTGCGGGACAGACTCAATGCTATGAACTCAGGTACTTATTATAGTTATTATATAATATATTCCCCTATATCCTGTACCTGAAATGTAACGAACATATGGTACTTATATTTTATGGAACTATAGGTCTGTTTGTATACCTTCATCATATGTCAAAACTTGTATGTGAC
The DNA here is from genome assembly GCA_025490895.1 of Thaumatotibia leucotreta. Taxonomy (NCBI): domain Eukaryota; kingdom Metazoa; phylum Arthropoda; class Insecta; order Lepidoptera; family Tortricidae; genus Thaumatotibia; species Thaumatotibia leucotreta. The sequence continues at coordinate 4,559 of JALPQI010026676.1, read as the reverse complement.
TGTTTGTTTCCTAAATAAACTAAAAAAAATATTCCCCGTAGTAGTGTATATTCGATTGTTTCGTTTATTATAGTTTCAGTTTGCGTAGCGAAGACGCTCGATCGCGAATCGTGAACGAATTTCGAAAATATCTTTATTGCACTTATAAAAAAAAGTACCCACATCACAAGCCTTAATTGAGCTTACATAAATCCAGTGCGAGGGGGGCAAGTGCCCCCATTACCCCTCTCCCCCTGGATCCGCGCCTGATTATTACCTAGTTACTGATTCAAAATAAAAAAAAAACGGCAAAGAGCATGTCGAGCCATGTTCAGTGTAGGGTTCCATAGTTATACCAGGCGACGATATATATAATAGATAGATACATAGGAACAAATAATTGTGATGAATAAACACAAATAATGTCCTCGCCGGGATTCGAACCCAGAACTCCAGCTTCGTAGGCAGGGTCACTACCAACTAGGCTACGGAGACTGGTCAAAGTGTGGTCATCAAAGGTATGAAAAGTGAAGTACATACTAGTGGTTGACTTCATCACCTTTCTATTTTGTGCTCCATTTTTGAGTTTTGTTTTCGTTTAATAACACTTTTTTTTTATTATTTACAGTCATACACTTGTATTATTACATCTGTAAGTGTAGCTACCCCCGTAGATTGCCCTTCCCAGATAAACAAAACAATGCGTAATTGTACGACTTCCCATGTGATTAATTGCGCGAGATTGCAAACAATGTAATCCTGAACAAATAATTTATGTAGTCGCTGTGAAATAGTTGAATTACGATTTCCAAATAGACCCATTGTAATTGTTATTTTCCCCTTACTTTGCGGGCTTAGGACAATAAAGTAGTTGAAAAATTCCATTACATATCACGTTCAGTCTTTGAACGCTACACAGTACACAGTTTAGGGTTTTTCGGCCAGATAAATTTAGTTCTCGGCCACCCAACGCTTTACTATGAAAAAGGCCGAAAACCAAAGTGACCGGTGAACCGGTCTACCGGCTAACCGGCTAAACTAACTTACTTTGGGGTGGAAATGTTATGGCATTTCATTTAATTACCAGTCCTAGGACTGCTAAGTAACAAAAGTAACCTGCTTTAAAAAGTAAAATACCGGAAGTAACTTCCTAAGTGAGAGAACATCTTGGCATTTCACCGTAAAAAAAACATAGAACTCAAATGTTACCGGGTAAAAGATTATCAATAGTAAACAGTTTAAAAAAAGACGTGTAACTGTTTTTTTTTATCTAATATTGTAAATTCGTTTCGTTCTTTGACCTTTTTGTTTGTGTACTGTGAAATTAACTTCCGATCTTTTATTTCATTGCAATATTGACAAAAGCACTATACTTGCTTCGCTTGCAAACCAAACTCAGCAGGCTTTGTATCTCTACCGACCAAGATCACCAACGTCAGAGGTGGGAATCGAACCCACGTACTCGGCGTTCGCAGCTGGTGCCTGTACCGCTCTGCCACTCGGGCGACGTGTTCGACGTGGGTTCGATTCCCACCTCGGACGTTGGTGATTTTGGTCTTTTTGCCTTTGGTATATGGCATCCAATATTTATAATTTATACAGGGTGGTTTTCGATAATCTGTACATACGAAAAGGGTATAAATTCCAGCTCATTTTATCGGTGAAACTGATTTTATTTTTGGATTTTAACCATTCGTTTTTTTTTACAGAATTTTAATTTTTTTCTAAAAATTGTGAGAGTTAACCTAATTAAACAGCTGTAACTTTGTGTCTAGACGTTTAGAACTGACACAAAAAATACATGATTTCGATTGTTGTTTGTTTTTCGTTTTTTATCCATGGGTCAATGCAATATGTGATGGTTATTTGATTTATAATAATAATAATAAAAAATAATTTAAAATGATGATAATATCTGCATTTTTTCAAGAGACATGTAGTATTCTGCAAAATAGTGTTTTTTTGCCATTTTTCATCAATATAATTTTTTTTTTCGGATTTTTTGTTCTGAATGTTATTTTTTTATTATTGGTAATAAATAGCCTGTCTAAGGGCCTGTTTCACAATCTCCAGTTAAAGCTATCTGTCAGATAAAAATAACACGCTCTCTTTATTCTTCCAGGTGAAAGAAAGAAGTGTTATTTTTTATCTGACAGATAGCTTTAACTGGAGATTGTGAAACCGGCCGTAATAGTAATTACGCTGCATGTGTCAGTTATAAACGTCTAGACACAAAGTCACAGTGGTTTAATTAGGTTAACTTTCATAATTTTTACTGAAAATTAAAAATTCTGTAAAAAAAACTAATAGCTAAAATCCAAAAATAAAAACGATTTCACCGATAAAATGAGTTGGAATTTATACCCTTTTCGTATGTACAGATTATCGAAAACCATCGTGTATAGTATTAATTAGTATGACTACTGCATATACCTACGCATCCTGAGTTGGTATTCTGTACATACAGTGGAAGCGACATACGCCGTCCCGGAACACAAGCGCGAGAGCCTCCTCGAGCGGCGCCGCAACAGCACCCCGGGGAGTCGCCTCACGCTGCCGTCGCAGCCCTACTGCGACCAGTGGCAGGTTGGTATTCCGTACATACAGTGGAAGCGACATACGCCGTCCCGGAACACAAGCGCGAGAGCCTCCTCGAGCGGCGCCGCCGCAACAGCACCCCGGGGAGTCGCCTCACGCTGCCGTCGCAGCCCTACTGCGACCAGTGGCAGGTTGGTATTCCGTACATACAGTGGAAGCGACATACGCCGTCCCGGAACACAAGCGCGAGAGCCTCCTCGAGCGGCGCCGCCGCAACAGCACCCCGGGGAGTCGCCTCACGCTGCCGTCGCAGCCCTACTGCGACCAGTGGCAGGTTGGTATTCTGTACATACAGTGGAGGCGACATACGCCGTCCCGGAACACAAGCGCGAGAGCCTCCTCGAGCGGCGCCGCCGCAACAGCACCCCGGGGAGTCGCCTCACGCTGCCGTCGCAGCCCTACTGCGACCAGTGGCAGGTTGGTATTCTGTACATACAGTGGAGGCGACATACGCCGTCCCGGAACACAAGCGCGAGAGCCTCCTCGAGCGACGCCGCAACAGCACCCCGGGGAGTCGCCTCACGCTGCCGTCGCAGCCCTACTGCGACCAGTGGCAGGTTGGTATTCCGTACATTCCTCATCTTACAGTGTCGACATAACAAACGCGAGAGCCTCACGCTGCCGTCCTTATAACGAGCAGTGGCAGGTATGTTTGTACAAGGCATTCAAAAATATTTCTACATTTTAAAACATATTCGAGACACTACGATCATAATCCGGGATGTTTCTTATCGATTCAGTTAGCCACTCACATGTTTTGATTTTTGGAATACACTCAATTGCATTACTAAAAAGTTGTGAATATTCCGAAGCATAAGACAATCAAACCATATAAAAAGACCGTTTTCTCATCTGAAATACCGGCAATGCAACTGTGACCATTGCAGTTGTTCAAGGGCGGCAGTAGTGGTTTAGCTATTACGTTAAAAAATTTGCCATTGAGATTTGATTTGTTTGAGTGGAACAACTAATGTGAAAAAACCTGCTGTGCGTTGTTTATATGTGTTGTCGTAAAAAAAAAAAAAAACATTTTATCCACAGGAACGAGAGACATGGGTAGACAACTCCAACAACGTTAGAAACTGGGCCGAAAACTCCCAAACATGGGACGAAAACGGTCAGAAATGGGAGCAAAACGGTCAAAAATGGGAGCAAAACGGTCAGAAATGGGAGCAAAACTGTCAAAAATGGGAGCAAAACGGTCAGAAGTGGGAGCAGAATGGGCAGAAGTGGGACCAGAACGGGTTGCTGTGTTTAGTGGGGTGGGACGGTGGGCAGTGGGAAGGGGGGTGGCCCGCTACGCCCACCGTACGCGTGGGGGGCGACGCGGCCGCCGCCAGTGCTGCGGGCTCTAGTGACAATGGTGGTGAGTTCTGAGCATTAAACTAACCAGGGTTGTTATGAATAATCATTCTGTTGGAGTTCAGCAATATTAATTCGGACGTTTCCGTGACTATTGTTTATTTATGATTATTTAATATTATGGGGCTTAGAGACGTTACACATCTCTGAAACAATTAGTGAAATGTATATCCGACTATCCGTTTGTTTTTTTACTCTGACAACTAGATAACTTTACATCCAGCAGAAAAACAATGCTAATTTTAACTTGTTAAAACAATTGTATGCTTTTTTACATCTTTACATAGTACATCTTTAACAAATCATTACATTGATGTGTTTTGACTATTAAAGACTCTAGTTATCGTGCTATGTCTGCATTTATTTTAGCTTTTCAATGCATGTTAGCTGTAAGATTATTATTAATATGCAAAACTATCGGGAGACTCATTCATACTAAATAAATGGTACATTACGACACAAGTGCGAAAAACATGAACAAACATTACGAATTTCCTTTTTGCAAGTGTCTCGCACGACGTTTTTTAGTACAGATGGCCCTCCAAAGTTTTAGACCTGACGTAAATTGAACCACTTCTACTACTACTGTACTAGAGCCTAAAAAAGGCACCATCTGTACT
>JALPQI010026674.1:0-10726 GCA_025490895.1 Thaumatotibia leucotreta | reverse complement strand
GGTTAATAGGTTAATGGCTCGATGCCTTTAGTACCGTTTGGTAGCCAGATTTGGTAGCTGGCTGCCAAAATGGGAAATATGCCCGCCTGGTAGCCAGCTATGAAATGGCAATAACTGTCCCATCTCGTAGCCGGATTTGGTACAAACCTGGTTACAAATCGGTAATGATAAGTTCCGATTTTAAGCCAGTTAGCTATTGGGATTATATTCCCATTTCGAAACTGGTTACGAAACTTTGGCTACCAAACGGTACTAAAGGGCTCGATGGATCATCTGAAACAAACGTCTCACTAGATCCACACTAGATCCGAGCCAATGGATCAAGCCGGGAATATGCTCTCAGTAGATCCATTATTTTATGGCTCGATAGATCATCTGAGAAAAACCTCTCACTAGATCCAATATGATAAGGTTTTGGCTTAGATCTAGTGTGGATCTGTAAAAATTTTATGGGATCCATTATGGATCTAGTGAGACTTTTTTTCATTACCTACCTTTCATTAGATATTGAGAGAAAATATGATCAACAGATCTAGTATCAAGAAAAAGGTATACTCTTAGGTCGACTCATTCGTTTTTCGTCACGTTCCTAAATTTGTCCGATTCTGCTTTCGTCACCCATTCTTCATTCGTCAAGTTAGTCTGTAGTCATTGTCGTCTTTGACCATAATTAGTTGTTGACCTTTTTCTTATTTCGACTCAATCCTTTTTTGTCGTTTCGTATTTGGTCATATTCTAAGTAGGTACCGACTTAAGACTATGAAAAACATAGAATTAACAGCGAACATGACAAAAGAAAATTATGACGAGTTAAGAACGAGACGGATTAAGATAAAGACGAACAACAAATTTGACCGAAGATGAGAAAGACCATCGACGATCGTGACGAATAAAGAATGGGTGATGAAAGCAGAATCGGACAAATTTAGGAACGTGACGAAAAACGAACGAGACGACCCAAGAGTATACCAAGAAAAATAACGGATCTAATGGAAAAAAGTCCCATAGTGGATCCCATAAAATGTATCTAGCGAAAAACGTAATCTCATTACTATCATTAGATACTTAGACAAATGAATTAATGGTTTGGGTCGTCTCATTCGTTATTCGTCACGTTCCTAAATTTGTCAGATTCTGCTTTCGTCACCCATTCTTCATTCGTCAAGTTAGTCTGCAGTCATTGTCGTCTTTGACCATAATAAGCTGTTGACCTTTTTCTTATTTCGACTCAATCGTTTTTTTTCATGTCGTATTTGGTCATATTCTAAGTTGGTACAGACTTAAGACTATGAAAATATATGAAAAGCATAGATTTAACAGCGAACATGCTGAAAGAAAATGATGAGTTAAGAACGAGACGGATTAAAAAGATAAAAGACGAACAACAAATTTGACCGAAGATGAGAAAGACCATCGACGATCGTGACGAATAAAGAATGGGTGACGAAAGCAGAATCGGACAAATTTAGGAACGTGACGAAAAACGAACGAGTCGACCCAAGAGTATACCGAATTAATTATTATTAATTAATTGATCTATTGAGAAAGTGCTCTCCATAGATCTATTGCAGAAATTTCGAGTGTATCTACTGAGAAAGATATTCTCCCTGGATCTATTTCATAAAAAGGTGTATAAGTGTATCTGTTAACACAAAATATCCCATTAGATCCATAGTTCCAAACAATGAATCTAGTATGAAAAAAAAAGTTTAATTAGACACATGGTGGATCTAAAGAATGGATCTTAAGAGGATGATTGCAATAGACAGTATCTCACTTTGAAATAAAAATTTACGTTACTTATGTTTATTACATAAATGAACAGACATGACTGATCAATCAAAATTTATCAGTCAAGTACTTAACCTGTTTGAATTAGGAGAATGATAAACAGATATATAGCAGTAGTAGTAGTATAATTTTAATTAAAGAAGAAGGTTACAAATAAAAATAATTGAGCTACAACGTATTGAAAACTCAATAATTATATCAACCAATCCGGTTTTCCATTATGCAAAATTGGCCATATAATTGGTGCATATAAATATACAAAGAACCAGATTAACAAAATCGTTGAGACGGTTGGACCCGCGCCTGCTATAATCTGAAACAAAAGGTTTGATTTAAATTAATGAATCCTAAGCCACTTTAGGGCCATGTCTAAATGAGATAGTAAAATATTTCTAAAGCCACGTTTTTGCTTACTGTTCTGAGCGAGCATTCGTTCGTTCTTGGGCAGATGAAAACAATATTTCACATAATAAAATGTAACGAACATTTTATTATGTGAATTATTGTCCATCAGCCTACAAACAAGCGAAAGCTCGCTCAGAACACTAAGTGAAAACACGGCTTTACAATATGATTGAAAATGTTACTTTATCCTGTTTCGTAAGAGGCCTGTAATTGGGTGAACTTTTGACCGCCTTAAATTTTTCGTCGAGCGTGCCCGAAGCGCCACCAACACGCAGATCAGAACATGCATTTCAATGGGACACATTTTTACATTACAAAAACCTGTATTATAATATATTTATATTGATTGTCTCACATATCAGACTACGGTGGTTATAATGTTAACTGTACTTCATGCCAAGCCATACCATATGCACAGTGGGTACTTTTGCAGCACTCTGAACGATGAGGTTCCCCGGAGTTCCGACCGGTATCATGAAGCAGAAAGAGGCAGAGACTCCAGATGCTATATTGTACCACAGCGGGTTCACATTCACCTTCATAGCCTGTTAACAAATACAAGACACTGGACTAGTATACGATCACTTTTAGTCTCAAATGGGATGAGATAACCATTCATTAGGGTGGATCGATTTTTTTATTTTTGGAATTACATAAAATAATCTTTATGGATCGATACTTCGTGGCTAGAGAAACAAAAAATATTATGATAATTTTTGGATTTACTTTCATTTTGCACTTCGTTTATAGGCCCAAAGATCGACTCTGTTTTTAAGGTTTTTTAAAGAAAAGATAACCAAAATAAGATTGTTTTGTATAAATTTTGGATTTGCGTGGTTTAATTATATGAACATTGTTAGCAGTATCTCCAAAAAATGATTTTCAACTTCAAGGCTCTTGCGGCAGTACTTCCCGAATGATTATCGGAAAAAGATATATTGTTGAAGATGTTACTTTTTAGACAGATTATTCTTATAGGGCCGCGTTTCAGAATATCTTGAAAAAAAATTTTGGTTCATACATTGAAGTATGAAAAAAATTTTTTTCGGATTTTTGGAGGCGCGGGCCAATAAAATGATGGTCTTAAAAACTAACATTCTTTAACAATATATCTGTTTCCGGTATTCATTTGGAAAGTACTGCCGCAAGTTGAAAACCAGTTTTTGCCGATACTGGTTATAATTTTCATGTAATTAAATTGTGCAAATTCTAAATTTATGACAAATAATGTTATTTTGTTTCTACATAAAAGTAAAACTGAAAATATCCACGAACTACTGACTTTTCTTAAAAAAACCTTAAAAATAGAGACGATCTTTGGGCCTATAAACGAAGTACAAAATGAAAGTAAATCCAAAAATGATCATAATATTTTTTGTTTCTCTAGCCACGAAGTATCGATCCATAAAGATTATTTTATGAATTTCCAAAAATAAAAAAATCGATCCACCCTACCATTCATATCACTTTTGGTCGACGAAATATTTTGATATTCTAAAATAACAGCCACAATGAAGGAACCAATGTAGCAAAGTCATTAAAAGAAATACGTGATACAACAATATTGGAACATGTACCATAATGCTTTGGTAATAGGGTCGTGTTCTAATATGTAGGTATGTCAATTTTGTTCGCTCCCATGTAACTGAACCAATTGGAACCCTAGGCCACTTGATAACCTTGATAAAACCACCAGGGTCGCGATTTATAAAGTTACATTTTACAATTTCGCTGTTTGCCTCTCTAACGCACGCACATATTGGCTTGAAAGAGACGCAAACAGCAAAATTGTAAATTGTAACTTTATAAAACGCGACCCAGTAGTAAAGAGGTTCTCACAATTTGATATGAAGCGTCACAATGACATAGTTCAATTGGTTGACTATACACTCAAGTTGAGTGTATAGTCATAGTGACTCAACTAATCTCTAGATCCACGTCAAAATTACATAATTTTTATAGTAAGAAATTACTTACAAACTGATTGAAAACGTCACTAGTCACTATACAATGCAAATTAAAAGTAAGATGTCTTACCAGCGTCATCGCTATCGGCGTCACCACATTGCAAATGGCTACGTTTGACGCAAAGTTTGTAACGAAGACGGTAAATATAATAACAATTAAAAGAACAGCACCATTTGGCATGCCTTCTAATCTCGCTAAAACTTCCCCGATTTTACCATTTAAATTTGAAAATTTAGGGCCGGCGGCAGTAGACAGGGCAAACCCCCCAGCTGAAAAGTATAAAAAGGTTGGAATGATGCAAATTAAATTTCATAAATGCAGCGTAACATTATCTTTACGAGTGAGTAAAAAATGTGGTTCATATACCTACTCAGAAAGTATGCTTTTTAAGGGTACTCTTATGGATACTTTTCAGTAAGAATAAAATTTCATGGTAGCTTTCTGCACGGTCTAGTTGGTACTGCCCAGATTGTCTTGTAGTTGTTTGCAAAATTTTAAAACATTTGATGATCTTTCTGTTAAAATATAGCCCACTTTCTGCACTTTTATCATAACTTAATAGTTATTAACTTTTAAACGTCGGCTTTTATATACGAATATCATACAATACTCAATATTTTACAGTCCTTTATGCGTGGAACAAAATATCATCTCGACAGTATCAAACTAGACACTAGGGAAAAATACCTACTATGAAATCAGTTATAATTGTAACTAGGGTTAGGATTTTGGTGGCATTTATGGAACAGAGAGCAGTGGAGTCGATGTTACAAACATTTTTTTACTTGAATAAATGATTAACTTATAAAATAATAACGAAATAGTGTTTAGTTCAAGCTGGATTTATCAATGAATTTAAATAAATAACATGAATTTTATTTTTGAGAATCTAGAAAAATATTAATTTTCAATAAAACGTCGATAAATGAGAAAATATATTCATTTGATTTCAAAGTTCTAGTTTTCTCGAAGCTTATAAATATTATACACGGTGGAATTTAATCGGTGAACAGGAACCCATTTTTCTAATTCAGTAATCGATGGCGGTCACGTTTATATAGTACTTAAGTGGAACCAAGTTTTTTTTTTTTTTATGTTGAAATTAAAATTTATTGTCACCCTACTAATGGTTTAGTCTGAAAAGTTTAATACCTCTTTTCAAACTATCAGCCATAGAAACTTAAAACATAAATGAGCAATAACCACTCACATGCTTTAATTTTTGCGATAGACTCTATTCCTATGTAAAATAAGAGCGATGCATGGCTGATAGTTTGAAAAGAGGTATTAAACTTTTCAGACTAAACCATTAGTAGAGTGACAATAAATTTTAATTAAAGTTTAATTTCAACAGAAAAATTTGTTATTCTAAAAAAAAAACTTGGTTCCACTTAAGTACTACATATACGTGACCGCCATCGATTACTGAATTAGAAAAATGGGTTCCTGTTCACCGATTAAATTCCACCGTGTATAATAATCATAAGCTATATTATATAAAAAAATATTGAACTTTATTTCTTAGGTAATCAAATATTAATACAATAAAATTATTTAATACTTAAAATGGACGAAACCCTGTTAAGAAGAATATATTTATGTATTATTTTTGATTAATTAATTATTCAATCAATCATAAACAATTTGAGCAACGACTCCACTGTTCTCTGTTCACCTAATGCCACCGAAATTCCTAACCCTAATTATAACAATAACAATGGTTATGTATGTGTCATACAGTACAGAGCAATAAATACAAGTAGAAACAGTAAGGATTTGAACACCAAAATGGATGTCACTCAGCATGTGTCGTGTTAAATGCTACGACGCTGGTTTTCAAGGCAACCGAGCTAAGGGTGAAAAACAAAAGAAGAATAGGATCTATACCATTAATTGGAGTTCGAGGCCAACGAAATTACGACAGATGCGTTATTGTCAAATCTGTCAAAGTCTCTTATGTCATTGTCAAATAAAGTTGTCAGGTTTCGACAACCTTTTTGCTATTTAATAAAAACATTGCATACCTCTGTAATGTTTGTACGCCTTTTTGTTTAATATGGCTGTCACAACTAGGATTTTCTTAAAAACACGTAAATACCTGATAACTTTTCTTTTCTCTTAACTAACATTGATGTGACAAAATTTTCTTGTAAAGAACTTAAAATGATAAGTGCCGACGTTGCGAAGCCTATTTTAAAAAGAAGTTGAATTACGAGTGAACACAAACAACAGCGTGCCATATTTATTAAGACAGTACGGTTAAATTACTAAGCCTTATTATGGGCTAAAACTATGGGAAAGGGAAATGTAAAATGAAATAATTTTTTGTATTTTATTTCTTATTTGTCTTCGTCATCACTTTATCCTCCTGAGTCCTGGGTAAAAATCGAGCACACTCCCATAAAAGCCGATAGTTCTTTATAACACCATCAGTGTTGAGTCCTGAACTTACTGTCGCTTATGTTAAGGTTTAAAATGAGTTTGTCACATTTTTACAAAACGTTAGATCTGTATAGTTCGAGAAATATAAATTAAACGTTTATCTTTACTATAATGTAGGTAGAAAGTTACCAATTTATATTTCACGAACTATATGATAATTTAAATGGAGAACTATAGCACTGCCAAAGAAATTTGTAGGTCAAAGGAATTTTACGAATACGAAATGTGAACATAAAGCACGCTACAATACAATGTATTATTCTGAAATTTTCTAAACGTATGCAGAAATAGGGTTTTAATTTATGTGTACTTAAATTGCTGTATCAAATGTTATTAACACCTGAGGTGATACCAGCGCAATACCAACATTGTTACTAATAATTGCGGATAATTAAGTTTTTTATTAAAATATCTTATATTTACGTGAAAATAAGTAAATAATATTGTTTCTATAAATTAAAGGATTAAAATTCCCAATAAATAAGATATCTAAACTTCTGTTTTTAGAAAATAAAGATTTACTATTGCAAGAACATTTCATTGTTGTGGTAATATTTTCGTAGATTCTTTGGCCTCGAACTCCAATTTGTGGTTTAATACAATAAGAAGAGTCGGTAATCGTGCACAATGTAAGATATAAACACAGTGTGGTAGGTATATTAGTGCACGTGCGTAGAAAAATATCACCATGTATATAAGTTTACCCTTAAAAAAGCACTGTCTTCTGAGCATACATCATCGTACAGGGTGACATTTGGGTCTTGAAGCAGGAGTAAACAGGGTAATAGTCTTCATTTCACTATAGAGGCAACCAAGAAATCGCGAAAAAAATGACTAAGTATAAATGAATTGATATTTAACTATAACATAACATAATCAGCCTATGATAGTCCACTGCTGGACGTAGGCATCTCCTATTAACTATGCGTATAGACGCATTAGGAGGTAATTGCCCATAATCGCCACGCTGGGCAAGCGGATTGGCGATCGCAGTAATGTGTCCACTATGATGACGCTGCTGCCCATCATCAATCTTTTATCTAATAATAATGGTCAGTGACACTTCAATCCATTAGTCGACTCTTATGACACCCGCGGGAGGAGTTGGGGTGGTGACAAATGTATTCTTACTGCCGTCACCACACGGTCATATATTTAACTATGTATCCAACGAAATCAATTTACTCTTAATAAGGCGTATAATTATATGGCACCTAATAAATTTATCGCGATTTCTTGGTTGTCTCCATAGTGAAAGTGGCTCACAGTGAACGTCCCTAGTACCCTGTTCACTCCTGCTCCACGACCCAGATGTCATCCTGTATACAGGATGTTTGGTTATTAGTTGCAATAGTCTGATCCCACAGTCAAACTGTGTGAACAGTTTTGTGGGACAAATTTTTGGTACATGTATAAGTGTACCTTTTGATATAATGAATAAATAATAAAATAAGAATAAAATAATATTTGTTCAGCCATTAAACTTATTTTTAATAATTCAATGACAGCTAGAGTTATGACATTCGTTTCTTAAGGAAATTGTTTACCTACATATAATTATTTGATCTAAATAGGTGAATCAACTTTTTTCTGTCTGTTATTGCCATGGTTACGTTCCACTTAAAATGTGCAAACATATTTTTTTCTGGTGTTATAAAGACCTTTCCTTTGGGCACATACATTACGTGCACTACATGCATGCTTACATAATTTAAGTCGCATAATTTTTAATGAAACCAGCGTGATTCAGGCGATCGTAACCATGGCAATAACAGACAGAAAACAGTTGATTCATCCAAATAGGCTTCCTTTAAAGGGGATTGGGTATTTTTGTATGGACTAGTGGCGTCATTTTTTTTTTCAGCGGCCATCGTTTATGTTACTACTATTTTATAGTGCTCCCTTAGATTAGCTTATTTACAAAATAAGTTTTGCCGTAAGTAATATCGGAGCCAAGATATGGCCCTTCGAACAATGTTATTGGACCAGTGAATATACCTAACTAAGACAAGTTCAGGAGACAGCTTAGATGACTACAGGCTTACTTAACTCGATAATACTACTAACAAAGATACAAGGATATTGCCCTTTAAGTATAATAGTTAAATTAACCGACTTAAAACAAGAAGATCTTAGGTATATGAAAATGCACTTATGTGATTTCTATGCTGTCTGTTTAGTGAACATTAAAAATGTTGCAAAATGGTTTCAATAGACGGTCCACCCTCTGACTACACCATAAGGAAACACAGGTGTGATGCACACATGCAAAATGTTTTGACATATTTCCAAGTAGGAAATGTACCTAATTAGATTCGTTTTTAGATTGGAATTGTTACTAATGCTTTCTTATGTATACAACACAACATACGTGACATTATTTGGGATAATAAGGGGCCTTATTGTCGATGGCTCTTACGTCTGGTGACGTCGTATTTGTATACAAACATGGCTCATTACGCCGTAAGCGCCAATGACAATAACGTCCCTTTTCCCAGATAACGTCATTTGTAATTTTTAGTATTACGTTGAATTACTTTATTACACATTTTCTGGCTCGTCGTAAACTTCATTCTCAATATCATCTTGGCGAATCACTCTCTCTAAAAACTGTGCCGGGGGATCAAGATGTTCTTGATACCTACCTCATCCCAAGAAACATATACGTATTATGTCATTACATGTTATTAGGTACCTACTCGAAAACATACGATTCGCTTGTCTACATTTATTTAAATACCTGAAAAAACACGCATAAAGTGTAAAAATATGAATACTTTTATTTGTTGTTTAAAATGCGACATAAAACCTTTGACATAAGACATAATTACGTTCAATAGAACGTTAATCGACATCCGTCATAAAATCGCCGTGTTAAAGAAAAAAGGAACTATCTCTAAATAATCATTGACCGAAAAAGAACCTTATGCCCAGGGTTACCTTATGAGATTAAGGTTATGTTTTACGTGGCATACACAATAGTAGTTTTATTTAACTCATTTCGATGCATTTCAAAAATAAATGTGAGTCTTTACCATACCTGGGATAACTCGGGGCATTTATACGAAAGTGATGTAGCAAAATATTTTATCGACTAAAAAAATATCGATGATACTGTGAAATGACAACATCAAAATGTTACTCGGCATAAATAAATATAAGGTACTTACTCTTCAATTAAAATAAAAAATAAATTTAAACGGGTAGTTACGCGTTTATTTTAAAATAGTTTTCAAAATATACAATTAATGTTAAAAAATCAATATTTAAATTGTCATTTTGATTAAAATGACATCTGCATACAAGACGCCCGATATCAGATGAAATCGAACCTCTGTACAGATGTAGTGAGAAATGACTTGCCTTCGGAAACGTTCGTCAACGTCATGCTGTTTCAGTCTATCTCACTGAGACTGACAGTAATAGCCGTCATGCTACTTCAGTCAGACTCGGTGACACTGCCTGAAACAGCATGTGTTTACGAACGTTTCCGAAGGCAAGTAATTTCTCACTACACCTGTACTGTAATAGAGAATGTTCAATAAGCACATCTTTTATTATAATTACATCGACATCTTTTTAATCGATATCAAATCCCTATAACTTGCCCCCAGTTATCCCAGGTATGGTCTTTACTATAAAACTTTAAAGTATGATATCTCGACTCCGATATTATTTAGCTATATGCACTCCATAATAAAATAAGTTTATTTTAAATTGCTCTTTTCAAATTTACCACTTTCATGAGTGGCCGCCAAAATTTAAAAACGACGCCAACTTTACCCAAACCCCTTTAATGCAAATAAAAAACTCCCCAGAATAGTCCGATTTATATAGGTACCAGCAGAACATATCGGACAGCGAACTCCTTTTCTATCTGAATTACAGGGAATTAAAAACAAATTACTTCACCACTAACCTAGTAAAAAACTGAAGCTGTACGGCATTGTAGCATTCATCAAATTCCAGTCCAGACAAGACCCAATTCTGCCCTTTGGAAGTTGGTCGCGATCTGTAAAAAATATCACAGATTGAGAAAAATATCACGCTGAGTAAACGTACCCACGATTTAATTTTAGTCTAATCAATGCATATATTTAATTATTTTTTAGCTTTTAGT
>JALPQI010026673.1:0-12395 GCA_025490895.1 Thaumatotibia leucotreta | reverse complement strand
ACCACATCACTATTCTTAATTGAGGTTACCGCGGGACTAAATAGGTAGATTTTTGTAAGATGTGTGTTATTTTGTTTTACTTATACCGAAATATTATGAAATACACATACAAAAAATTACATATTATTAAAAGATAAATAATCACAATTTTACAGCACTATGAAGTTCACACAGAAAATAAGCAAAAAACGAATAATAAAATAAATGAATTAAGTATCTAGTTCATCGTTTTAAAGATATAAATAAAAACAATCAATGGCAACTTAGGTATAAGTTTAAGTATCTAACTATTATGAAATATTCTTTAGTCAAACGTCCATAATGTTTAGCATACTAAGCGACCGCATTTTAACCTACTGACCCGCATGCACTATTTCAGTAGCCTTGAGAAGATCTAATATATGACCCACGAGAACTGTTTCCAAAAATATTGCCTACTTTCTGAGGCAATACCATATCGATTGGAGTGGATAAAGTAATCGAAGTCTAGCAATAAGACGGATCGACTCGTGGAAAATCGTTCATCAAAATATTTCTGAAAGAAAATACTTGGGATTTTTAACAAGATTACAAAAACAACCCGAGCTCTAAGTGGTTTCCATTTTAATTTATCAGAGTGCAGCTTGTCTGGATCTGGACTTAGAAAAAATACGTTTTTCGTTCAAACTAACATAGACGTGTATTTTGTTTGATTGTTTTAACAATGAAATTGTAATTGTTTTCAAGCCATTTCATTGAACTTGTTGAACTTAGTTTTTAAGTACGTAGTAACTTTATTATATGAAACGCAATAATATGCAGTGCAGAGTGCTTTTATAAACGCGCCTTCCAATAACATAAACATTGTGAAAATTAAAGAAAAATATGCTTTACATTTTCGTACTGGTTACTTTTACATACTAGCTCGTATAATACGTATACAATTTTTCGTTTAATGGCCAAAATATGTATTATCATTATTGCGCCAGGGCTACTTTTGCATTGTGCTAACGGAAACTGTTAAAATTTAAGTAATAAATGTACAGCCAAGGGCATTAAATATATATGCAATTTTGGATCTTATGCTCCAGAAACAATTAAAAAACATATACATAATTCTGCCCTTGACTATACAAGATATTTTAAAATGAATGAAATGAATTGCGTCGACTGAATCGTAAATACTATTAATACGAGTATGGACTCCGTTTAGTTCAAAATATCCACAAAACGTTACCATAAAAGCTGAATTAGTTAGTAGGTACTAGTGTTGAAAATTTCGGAAAAAATCTAATGTTTTTTTCGGGAATATATGAAAATTTTGTATTTTTTTTCTGGTTTTTACAGAAATAATCAGTGTCACTGTCACTGTCATTCTTTGCCATTTATTTCAATTGACTTTTCCTCGATGACATCGGTTATCCTGCTATAAGTGAAAACTTGATCTAATTGGTAGGTATTGGTTTAGAGTTAAAAATTGTAGTGGAAACATTCATTAATTTTTTCGAAAAAATCCGGAAAAAACGAGTTGTTTGGAAAAAAACGGGATTTAATCCGGAAATTTTCAACACTAGTATGTACTTATTCATTATTTATAAAAACCCAAATGGAATCAACAGCTTTTAAGTTAAGACTGGCCATTCCATAATATATATTTTCAACTAAAGTACATATTTATGTCTCCTTCATTGTAAAATCATTGTTTTGAATATACAGGGTGTAATCGATAAGTGTTTACAGGCCATATTTCCGTAAATATGAGTGATATCAGAAAACTTTTAACTGATATCGAAAGTACGTTACCCAACGAGTACAATTACATTAATAACTTTTTCTAAATAGATGAAGTAATATTAAAAATACTAACTTAAAACTCTCCCTTACATTTAGTATGATAGTCCGTGGGCTAGTCGGTCTGAAATTAGAAAACGGTATAATTTGGGGGTACCAAGTGTCCTTTTTACAGTAGTTAGACATACTCATAAGGATGTTAAAAAAGTATGATAGACATCTCAAAGTGGTAGCTAATAGGCATACGGGCTATTTCAAGATTTCCGTTGTATGACAGGTATGGTTAAAATTAGGAGGTACAAATTTTCCTTTTCACAGCTGTTAAGTAAGCTTATAAAAACGTCAAAAATGCAAGATTACCATTTATAAGTGCTACCTAACAAAAATGGGGGCCAATCAAAGATGGTGGATCTCAAGTTTTACAAAATCAAGTATATCTCGAGAACTATTAAATATATCTAATTACTCTCTTGAACAAAATTAAAGGCATATCTGTAAGCTTCATATTTTGCATATACACCATATTGCTAAAACCAACCAATAATTAATTATGACCAAATTTATGAAAATTTCGTGATTTTGATTTTTTTTGTGTCGTGTTTTTACATAGTAGTCATGACGCTAGAAAAATGTAATATTTTTTTAAAGATAGTGTATTTAATAAGCTTTGATTTGATCTATATAACTTGTTGGCGGTATTAAAAAAAAGACCCATAAAAAATATTTAAATGAATTGTAGTCATAATCCACCGTATACTTAGTGATTTAAGAGGCGTATTTTTTATATTTTTCAATCTTGGAGATTTTTGTTAGGTAGCACTTATAAATGGCAATCTTGCATTATTGACGTTTTTATAAGCTTACCTAACAGCCGTGAAAAGGAAAATTTGTACCTCCTAATTTTAACCATACCTGTCATACAACGGAAATCTTGAAATAGCCCGTATGCCTATTAGCTACCACTTTGAGATGTCTATCATACTTTTTTAACATCCTTATGAGTATGTCTAACTACTGTAAAAAGGACACTTGGTACCCCCAAATTATACCGTTTTCTAATTTCAGGCCGACTAGCCCACGGACTATGACGACTTACAGCCTTAAAGGATGTCGGGTGTCTTAACAGATAAAACTGTTAGAGAATCGTTATTTGTACGAATACATTGTAATCCGTTTATGAAATAATTAATCTGACATTTATTCTTGAATAAAAAAATATTCGTATTAAACTAGTCCTTGAATGAACGGTCACGTACTAAAATGTATTGGAGGGTTTGAAGTTAATATTTGAGATATTTCTGATTTTATTTCAAAAAAGTTATTAGAGTATTTTTACTCGTTGGGTAATGCACTTTCGATATCAGTTAATTTTTTTCTGATATCTCTCATATTTACCGAATTATGGCCTGTAAACACTCTTCGATTACACCCTGTATACGATTCTTCCCCTAATTACTACGCAGTAAAGAGAAGTAAATTGTGAATCTCCATGTAGTGCATAGTGCATAAACTGACTGTAGTGCATAAACTAACTTGAGGAACCTTGCTCTCAAGACAAAGTCTTTGGCAGCCCTATTGAAAAATTATCTCCACTCTAGCAGCCTACATCGGTCCATCCGGTACTACTCGTACCCGGTCGAAATGCTGACTATATTGGTGATGCACGTCAAGCGAAGACTGCTGCTCGCTGTACCGACTGAGATCAGCCAGTCGTCTTGCTTCTTCCCCTGGTAAACTCACCTGCGTGGTTCTTCACTCAAAACACAGACGCGACCTCAGGCTGCTCCATATCGAAGACAAGCTCCGCACGCGTAGCATACAAGTGGTATATGCTCGCGATGCCAGTCAGGCGGAAGCAGCTTCGCTCGACCGCCTCATTGACTATTGAAGCTAGCTTGTTATCTAGCTTCTTCCCCTGATCAACCCACCTGCAGTCCTGTATGTTCCCTCACTCCCAGCTCCCAACACAGTCGCCATCTCAGACTGCTCCATATCGAAGATGAGCTCTGTACGCGTAGCATACAAGTGGTATATGCTCGCGATGCCAGTCAAGCGGAAGCAGCTTCACTCGACCGCTTCATTGACGACTGTAGTTTGTTATCTAGCTTCTTCCCCTGGTCAACCCACCTGCTTGGTCCCTCACTCCCAACACAGACGCGACTCAGGCTGCTCCATATCGAAGATAAGCTCTGCACACCTAGCATACAAGTGGTATATGCTCGCGATGCCAGTCAGACAGAAGCAGCTTCGCTCGACCGCCTCATTGACTATTGAAGCTAGCTTGTTATCTAGCTTCGTCCCCTGGTAAACTCAC
The DNA here is from genome assembly GCA_025490895.1 of Thaumatotibia leucotreta. Taxonomy (NCBI): domain Eukaryota; kingdom Metazoa; phylum Arthropoda; class Insecta; order Lepidoptera; family Tortricidae; genus Thaumatotibia; species Thaumatotibia leucotreta. Next base: position 8,311 of record JALPQI010026673.1, on the reverse strand, counting down.
CTGCATGGTTCCTCACTCCCAACACAGACGCCACCTCAGGCTGCTCCATATCGAAGATGAGCTCCGCTCGCGCAGCATACAGGTTGTATATGCTCGCGATGCATGTCAGGCGCAGGCTGCCGCGTTCGAAGGCCTCGCTGCGCACCACAAACGACACCTCGCCGACTGAGACCAGTCGGTTGTCTGGCCCTGTCCTCTCGAAGACCGGCTTGGGGCTCTCCTTGAAAATAAAGGAAGGTGTTAGGAAGTATTTGATTAAAGTGCAATTATTTTATGTTGTTATATATGCTATCTTTTATTACACGAAGTAGAATTATATTTTGTCTTAATTTTACATAGTAGCAGAGTGAGAAACTAATGAAGCCGAAGGGTGTTGAAGACCATTGTCGTGGAATCCATTACAAAATGTTAAAATACCACGAAATTCGTTCTACCAATCGCTAACGTGGTAAACAGGAATTACCATTTGAAAACTTTATGTAAGTACATTGTAATTCAAGTCACAAGTAGTAATTTAACTATAAGTGTGTTAGTGTTTATCAGGCTAATTTAACCCCTCGTATGTCGCGAATTGGCCGTGTGGTGATGGCAGAAAGAATACATTTGTCACCACCCCAACTCCTCCTGAGGGTGTCGTAAGAGTCGACTAAGGGATTGAAGTATCACTGACCATACTTGATTAAGGATTGATGATAGGCAGCAGCGTCATCATAGTGAACACATTACTGCGATCGCCAATCCGCTTACCCAGCGTGGCGATTATGGGCATTTACCTCCTAATGCGTCTATACGCATAGTTAATAGGAGAGGCCTACGTCCAGCAGTGGACTATCATAGGCTGATGATGATGATGATGATGATGTCGTGAATATTTTTTTCTAATAGTTTCCTCGTCACTGATCAGTGCTTAAACATACGAAGGGTTAAGAAATAAAACTAAACGTTTAGGCTTAACTGATAAAATACATAATTATTTAGTTCGTAGTTCGTAAACAGTACTTAGGTACATATTTTCTATGAATAATCTAGATTCATCAAACGAGGGCCCAGTCGATTTCTCGGCTGGGATAGTATTACAAGAAGTGGAATTACTTAGAGCGGGAACATTATTTTCTAGATTTCCTCTTTTTTCTTTTTTAAACGGTGACACTGTAAAGAGCTCTTAATTCTGAAGCACCTTTTGAGGCCGCCGGATCTCCTCCTTATGTATGTTTATATAAGACTCATCCAAATACTGGATGTTGCCTTCATCGTGGAAAATGTTGAAGTTCTCGTCTTCTGTCTGCTCCGTCGTCGTCGTCTCCGGCTTGGGCGGCAGATCCCATTTGAACGAGTCTGGCAACTCATGTACTAAGGAGTCCAAGTCAATCTGAAACAAATTTCCTAAATTAGTAAGTCTCACTTTAGAAATCACAAAGAAACTTCTCTGTAAAGGGACAAGGGATAAAGAATACAGTATTCTATAATAGTAGATTAAGAAAAATTAAGTTCAAAATGAGTGGAGATCAATGAAAGCACGACCGACGCGACGTTCGTTTTTGCACATGTATCGTACGACGTTTTTCAGTACACATGGCCTTTCGAAGATTTCGACCTGACGTAAAATGAAACACTTCTCGCACTAGCGCGTAAAAAAAAGCGCCATCTATACTGATAAATAATTCAGGACGAAACAATGCCACTCACTCAACAATCAATAACACGAATGGCCCTGATTGACAAGATTGGTCATATCTTTAAATATGAGGTTGGAAAAAAAATGCCAATAGTTAGCTTAAGCCCCACTAAAGACAAATCCCGAAAAATGCAATATTTAACGAGCTGTGAAAAAATCGCTAGCGTAAATCTTCTGTATAATTATTAACATTGTGCAACTGGGCCACAAATCGATCTCGGAAAGATAAAGGGTCCGTTGAGCTTATCTAGTTTAGACAGAGCTGCTTTGTGATTAATGGACTAGCCACGTAGCTAGCAAAAACAACGTCAAAGTGGAGTTACTGGCATTGTTCGCTCGGACCCGTGTCTGTGTCCGCTGCCACTTTAACAAGCTTTTAATGCGAATCGCATTTCAACCGCAGCTTTGAAATACGGTTTCGAATCGAAGTGGAATCAGTCCTATAGCAGTGGCTCTTAATAAGGTCATTTGGGTAAGTGAAACAATGGAGTAAGTATCGTTGCTTAGCTTATATACTCAATGTCCATTTTTCTAAATTCGACTATTGTAAATGATGTACCGTACGACTACCGTACTTGAAATTTTGATTTGGTGTTTCCCTAAATGCTCGTCAGTTGATGTTGAGTTTTGTAAATCACTCCTTAGAATGTGTTTGTATACAGTGTGTTACCATGACCCAGGCTTTTACGAAAATGGGTAATAATACGCATTACTGGCAATCGTTTTCAAGTATTAAGAGTTGACAAATATTTAAATTAACTGTACAATTATTTTTATTTCGTTCGAACGATCAATGCAACGCGTGTACTGCTTAGTTGTCAAACGTTGCGAGTGGCTGCGATCTGTCAATGTCAAGTGCCAATTAACGATTTATTTTGAAGTACATTGCTTCTCAATTAACTTTTCATAGAAAGTGAATTACTTTTAAAATTAGGATTTTTAAACAAATAATGCACATGGTTTGGCTAAGAATCTGCATGTCAATCCTCGGTTCAAATAAAAGCCTGCATCATGTTAACACACTGTATATGGATTCTTTATGTTAATAAATAAAATTTATTTCTATACAGGGTGTAAGTCTAATACGGGCGAAGCTTTTAACGGGTGTTAGTTTAGAACATAATAAGTATAATTAAGATAACTTTTACCCACTTAAAATTATAGCAACAATATCTATACAAAATAATTTGGCGTGCAATGTAGAGCAACATACTCAAGTTAAACGCCTGTTGACACCTAATTTCAAAAGCAGATGACATAACTGGCATATCAGTAATAACAAATGTTCGTACCTACATTGCTGCTCCAAAAATCTTACAAAATTCTGTGAAAAATTAAGTATAACACTTCGTAATCCATAATTGCACCGATGAATTCCATGCCTAGTTTAATTTATCGCCCATATTAGATTTACACGCGGTATAAACGCAGATCTAGCACACCTAGCCGAGATTGACGCAAAATCGACGGATCGTCGTTGTAACTTGAAATAAATATTTGTGCTACTTGTAAACATATCAACGCACAGAATATAGGCTATGTAATTCTTAAATGTGTACTATCTGTCTACCTTAACATAGTTATTTTATTATAATCACCTACAATTTCAGATGTCGGTAATAGGTACAGTCAAGGGCATTAATATATATACAATTCTCCATGCTGATCCCTTACAAATGTGTCTATATATTATAATCACCTACAATTTCAGATGTCGGTAATAGGTACAGTCAAGGGCATTAATATATATACACTTCTCCATACTGATCCCTTACAAATGTGTCTATATATTAATGCACTCGACTGTACATTTATTTCCAAATAAATATGTCACGACCTTGTTAGCTTAATCCGAATATTGGGGTAGCGAAGACAGCAAAGTAAACATACAGGCAATAATGCTAAAATAACAGTAATTCAATAACAGGTGTATTAAATATTTACCAAAAGAGAATGAAACCGCATAGTGCCTAGTGATGTGCTGTTGGTGGGTATACGGAACATAACCTCAAATATAATAATAATAATTATGCAAATAATAGAAACCCTAATATTTATAAGAACCCTCCCTTGAAAATTGACATACATAAAAACACGTTTATATGTACCAAAACGATTAGCTTGCAGAACCATACCAGTGTTTTTTTTTATCTGAACTGACTATAATTTATTTGACTGTTAGTATTAATAACTATTATGGAAATAAAATAATCCCTAATATTTATAAGAACTCTCCCTTGCAGATTGATATATTATACCTACATAAAAATACGTTTAAAGGTACCAAAACGATTACCTTACTAGCTTACAGAACCACATAAAACAATAACTTTTGACTAGATACTCGTACTTCTCATTCCCATTGTCCTTAGAGATTTCGAGTTTAAAACGTAACATAGTCTCGGAACATAGCCCATGGGAATATTCCTGGGGATGGAATTATTGAGAATGGCGCAGCAATCACTACGAGCAGACAGTTCAGAGTTGTACGCTCGAGCATTAATATTGAACGTAATATTATAATGTATCGAGTTGACTTCGTATGTATTTCATGTTTTGTTATTATTATTTATGAGAGATTTTACGACATCTTTGTATATTTATAAATAATAATGAATACGTAGTTGCATATCGTTATTAATCTTGAAAGGGTGTCGCATATCAAATAACTCTACATGATACAGTTATATATAAATACTATATTTAAAATCTTGCAAAATCTTACATAAATCGACCTAGTCCCACTGTAAATTCTCAATTAGGGCTTGTGATGTGGATACCAAGCAACGATATATAAAATAGATACATACACAGAATACACACAGATACGTAAACATATAGACGGCCACGCCCAAGCAACACAATGACATATTTGTGATAAATAAATACACAAATAATGCCCTCGTCGGGATTCGAACCCGGAAACTCTAGCTTCGTAGGCAGGGTCACTACTTACTAGCCAACCATTTGCTTTGAATTTTTTAACCGACTTCGACAAAAGGAGGAGGTTCTCAATTCGACCGAATTCTTTTTTTTTGTTGTATGTATGTTACCTGAAATCTCCGAGAATCGTAAACCGATTTTATAATTTATTTTTGTGATCGATCGTGTATTACCCCGAGATGGTCCCATTGGCACCAAGTTGGGGTCTGATGATGGGATCTTGGAGAAATCGAGGGATCTTTTCAAATTTTATAGGTACCTGTATGGCGCTTTTGGTAATTTTCATTCATTTACAATAATTTGCATTCAGAAGTAGGATTTGAGGAAACCAATGATGGAAACAAATCGGGAAACTGAATAAATAGGTTGAAGTCGGTTTTTTCAATTTTTAATTTGGTGATTATTGTTGAGCTTCATTCCTATATAAAATTAAAAATAAGAGTGACACAATTACAAAAAGCAATTGAGTGGCTAGGCTATGGAGGCTGATAAGTGAATCACCTGTTGTATGTACATATAGAAGTGACCTATGTGTTTAATTAGACAATACAAGTACATGATTAAATTACGAACAAAAACAAAACAAATGTTTACAAAAACATACAAACATTTGTTTTGTATCTCTATGCCCTTTTGTACCTACCTACTTTAATTTGGAAATTAATAGATAGTTTACCTATAAACATTAAACATACAATGTATGTTACGTATAGTAAGACATTGCAAACCAAGTTAGCGCTGTGCAAATAAAAATACGAGTAAAGTAAATAAATTGTTATTCCTACGTTTTATTTAATGTTCCGTGTGTAGAATTTTAAACGCTAAAACAACTTTCTAAAACTAAGAAGTCTACTTAGTGACACATTTTACTAAGTAGTTTCCATTTCAGCGTGCTCAGCTAAAAGCTTGCTCAGGTCGTTAAAGCACCAGCCTTCGGAACTCGCGCTATCTGACTCTTGCCGATATTCACTTCGGGAAAGCGGCCAGTAAATGGCAGAATTGGGCAAAAAGTAACATGATTGACACCTACTATTTGCCTGTTGTGATGTGACCTGTATAAAAATAGTAAATTACATGCCAAGGCCGTTTAAGTGGGAAATGTCTCGGGTGACGTGTTGTTGTAGGCCGACAAACATGTGATCCGAGGCGTTCCCATTTAATGGCCGAGATGTGTATAATTGTATTTTATTTTTCTGCTCAACGGAGCCGGCAGGCGGCAACTTAGTTTAGCGCAGCGGCCGGCAAAGTGCTGTTTGCCGGCCGGAGGGCAGAAAAAATATTTTTCTTGCAAATGAAATAAAGATAGGTAACTCACTTACAATTTAGGTACCTATGTTAATATAGGAATATTTGATACATATGTATAAAGTTATAACTTAGGTAATGAAATTGGAAGTAGAGGTTTCCTTATAAGAGTGTTAATATTAAGGACCATAGATAAGTAGGGTTAATTGCTAGTAACTGGCCACTCTCCAGTAACTGGACACCTATGCTTAATCACGATAAAAACATCACACAAATGTCATGTCAGTGAAACTTTGTTGCTCTTTACAAGAAGTCAAAAGGTCTAATTTATTAAATAAATTGATTAATCTAAGGCCGCTCGAAACATATACGCAACAAGCAAGGATTAGTTTTGTTCCTATTTTGAACGTAATAAATAAAGTACAGTCTAGATAAAACATATCGGAATGGGGAAAAAAACCACTATTGTTTGGAAACTATCAGAATGTCAAGGACGTGGGGGTGTGTCTACTGAACAGATCGCACTGATATATGAGATGCTGACGGTATCTAATATCATAAATATCTTGAAACGGCCATTTTTGTCAAATTGTCATCTCTTTTTATCCCGAAATGGACTATTTACTTCCGTAGTTATTGACCTACACGAATTTATGTATTTGTTTAGATACGCGATATTTCCGATTCCATCAAAAACATAAATGTGAAATAGAGCCAGTTTCAATATTATAATATAATTATATGCCTTGGTTGTAAACTTCAACGACAAAAGAAGTACTGCAATGCCTGTTTTGTTACTTGAACTTGGCTTGACACGCAACCGCGAGTCTAGATAAATTTTCGTATATTATTTAGACATTGCACGCAGAGCAGATGGTCGATGGGGTCGAAAAGTGCTCGAGCTCGTCCACCCACAAGACGGACAGACGACCTTATGAAGGTCGCCGGGACACGCTGGATGCAGGTCGCATCTAACCGGTACATGTGGAGATCCAGAGGGGAGACCTATGTTCAGCAGTGGACGTCTTATGGCTGAGATGATGATGATGATGATGATGATGATTTAGACTCATCACCATTACTGACAGGGTACGGTATTGCACGGCACTGACGTCACGGTAATTATAATTTCACGAAAATCGATAAAGAATTTCGAGACAAGATTGATCTCTGTTTCGTATGGACAAGAACTTTACAGCCACTGTATAAAATGTGTATTTTACGAGACACAAACACATCACATAGCTTTTACCACATCAGCACTTATTTCAAGCAAAGCAGTAGTTCGCCTCGATCAGCTTCAGTCGATAAACTGTAAGTGCCAAACCTATAACTCTCGGTATCGTTTTAATGCAACTATGTTGGCTTCACATACCTAAACATACGGTTACGATATTGCAACTTGCATATATATCCAAGAAACAGATTTTATGTACCATTATGTACCCCGTCACGGACCAATGTGAAACATGCTACGGATTCTCACATTGGTATTGCCTTTTGAATGAATTAATAATTTATTTAACAATAGATGTTAAAATAAGTCGTGGAAACAGTATTCAGTCGACATTTTAAGCCAACATGCAAATTTTTTATGGAGTTATTTATAATATTTTCACTTGTTTAAGTGGATGCGGGTGGCGCAGGACCGGTCATTGTGGTAATCTTTGGGGGGGGGGGGGGCTATGTTCAGCAGTGGACGTCTTTCGGCTGATATGATGATGATGATAAAGAGGGAGTATACAAGGTCAACATTGATTGTTCTCCTTTTAAAGGCTTGTTCAGTATCGTTTCCAATTAGGTAAAAGAGACGATATTTTTGTCACGTGAGAATATTTTTTAATTTTTCTGGGGAAAAATCCAGCCTTTACCTAATCGGAACACTATAGGTAGGTACTGAGCATACTCTTAAACGGAGAACAATGTATGCTGCCATTTACGTACCTAGTGGCACTTTTTTACCAATATTTTTTTACCAAATCATGGGTAATTAACGACTGGCTAATTAATCAACGTTAGTATAAAATAAACAATCACATACACAGTCATCTTTTAATAATCAATTACATGGTTTCAAAGTAGATTTTCTGGAACATTAGAGACCTAAAACTTAGGTACTTATTAAGTACCTATCCAATTAATAACACCAACCTACTACGCTTTTTTTATCATAGACAACAATGATACCGCAGGGAAATAACTGTCAACAAAATTTGGTTAGTCTGAATCTCTTAAAAATATTAATAATAAATAAAGGAAGTTGATATTCATCAATTGAAAATGTGAAACGGTACTAAAACCTGCCAACATACTCGTATGCACGAGCACGACTAAAACGAAAAGGGTAGGTAGGTAAATACTTTATTTATATTCAACGTCCAACTGCAGGTGAAATAGGAACTACTCGGATCCTAATTTATTTACTGAAGACCGCTTTACTGCCCGGTC
>JALPQI010026672.1:0-14479 GCA_025490895.1 Thaumatotibia leucotreta | reverse complement strand
TAATTCGTTGTATGTATTCAGTAAATCGACGGCCCCTACGTAAGTTGTCGTAAGTCGAAAATGGCAAGTTTACAGGAGAGCACTTTAAAGTTTTAAATGTGTATCGTGGTCACATAGTTCAACGGATTGCTTTGAAAATTGGCATAAACATTAATAAAGATACTGTCTTTATAATGATATAATTACTTTTTTGATATATTTCATATTTTTGCCGGAATTGCACTTACCACAGTATATGTCGGAGAAAATAATCTAAAAATTGTCGTATGTATTACTAACTTCACTTTACGCTGGTGGTCATAAATGGTCTTTTATCGTAAGTTATACATACTACGAGATACGTCGGAATTATGCGTGTAAGTTTTGTCGTATCTGTTATTTACTACATTATTTTACGGAAACGTTATAAAACTTTTTGTTAGTTACTATATTATGTCATTTAACAAACAATTTAATAGGAATTTTGTAGAACCCTGATGGAATATTTTGAGAAATTTGAGGTGAATAGTTTTTTGTGTGTTTATTTTGAAAAATAGATCAGGTACAGTATTTTAGTGTACATTTTCTGCAAACACGACATATTCCAGAAAATGAATGAAGAAGAGATTATGTAGTTGAGTTTGATGTAGCTTCACTGTTTGCAAGTACTGGAAACTATAAGGGTGTATCAACCTTTTTCTGTATGTTATTGCCATGGTTACGGTCGCCTGAACCACGCTGGTTTTATGCAAGATTATGCTATTTGAACTATGGAAACATGCATTATTCTGGTGTTGGTAAGTCCATTCCTTAATAGGCCACCTACAAACATGTACTACATGCATGTTTGCATAATTTAAGTGTCATAATTTTCCATAAAACCAGCGTGACTCAGGCAACCGTAACCATGGCAATAACACAAAGAAAAAAAGTGATTCACCCTTAAAACTAACTAAGAATAATGTAGCTCGCAACGACCTACCTACTCTGTATATGAAATTCATCGAACATTTCTTTAATATGATCCTTGTTGGTCGAAAATGTCGAAATAAAATATTTTTGGATTTGAATTTGAATTTCCTGAATAGTTGCTATTTTGTTTGGCAAGGGGAGTATTATTCGCAGATTGAAGCAAAGAGTTCTCTTATTATGTTGTAGTCCTGGTACTGGTCAACTTTTTCATGGAAAAATTTGAGCAGAGGACATTCAAGAGTTGTCCGAATAGGCCGAGATGCTGGTTACGAAATGTGGATGACGTTTTGCTGTAATCCCTGATTTCTGGTGTTGGTAAGTCCGTTCCTTAATGGGCCACCTACAATACAAACATGTACTACATGCATGTTTGCATAATTTAAGTGTCATAATTTTGCATAAAACCAGCGTGACTCAGGCGACCGTAACCATGCCAATAACAAACAGAAAAAGTTGATTCACCCATGAAACTAACTAAAAATATTGTAGCTCGTAACAACTTACCTACTGTGTACATGAAATTCATCGAATATTTCCTGAATAGTTGCTATTTCGATTGGCGAGGGGAGTATTATTCGTAGATTGAAGCAAAGAGTTCTCTTATAATGTTGTTGTTCTGGTACTGGTCAACATTTTCATTGATGAATTTGAGCAGAGGGCATTCGAGAGTTGTCCGAATAGACCGAGATGCTGGTTACGAAATGTGGATGACGTTTTTGCTATAATTCCTGATACAATTGTTCATGTGGTACTTATCGATCTTAATGAGATGCATCCCAGAATAAATTCCACATTTAAGAGAGAGGTGGATGGCACATTCTTGATGGGTTAGTAATGCTAGGTCAGAATGATCGTATGTCATAAAAAGTCTATAGAAAACCTAACCTTTTCTCGCGGTCCTTTGATTCACAATACATGCGAAATGAGTTTATATCGTTTATCACATCACATCATTCGCCTATTTCAGTTCACTGCTGGACACAGCTGAGGTATCTCCTATTACCTCCTGTTATCTAAATTATTACAAATGTTACAACATGTCAGATGAGACGAGACGTTGGAGAGCTTGGAGAGGAATAGATAATAGATATGGTTGGTGACAAAGTCAGCGTACAAGGAGCTCAGGGACGTTTCGAAATCACCACACAGTAGAGAGGGCACCAGTATTCTTGCCTCATATTAAAGGAGTGAGAAACGAAATTGGACCCCTATTACGCCGGAGGTTTAGCATTAAGACCATTTTGCGTCCTCATACCAATATGAGTATTTCTTATGCTCTCCAAAGGACGGGAATTCACTGGCAGCTCGGGTGTTTATGAGATATCGTACGACTTCGGTAAGGAACGACATAATGAGTCTAGACTCGGAGCAAATATGGAGTGTCAAGGACAGGGAGATAGACAACTCTGCTGTGGTGGACGCATTCGATACAGGCGTTACATTTCTTAAACTCTTTGATAAAGCGAGGATGCTGGTACGGTAAAGATGCTACCTGCCACGGAAGATATACAGAGCGATTAAGATTAATTTCAATCGGGATGGGGGCTGGACAGAGCCAACGGCACGGAAGCCGGTAATCTCCGAGCTAGTAATGATTGGTTACGTAGTGTTTGGTGATACAAACCTGCAGTCGGACATGACATCAGTGCCGGCGCAAGACCACCATTTACCGAGTTTAACCGTTTAATTATAATTTTGTACACTTAGTACATAAAAACAGTCTGTCATTCAGCATTAGAAACGTAATTTTGAAATTATAATCATAGACATGGCAGATTAATGACTTCTCTCACAGTGCAAAGACAAAAAAAAACAGTTAACAAAAATGCCTTCAGGTTCAACTACATCATAAATATGAGATCAATATTAAGTGTTTCATCTTTCATGATTGAAGCGATATGATTGTTTTGTCTTCGACACTATCACAAAAAATGCCGTTTTAAAACAGTGAATTCTGCATATCTTTATCGTTCGGTTTAAAAGGAAGCGGTGAACCTGTTTGTATAATGAGTAGAAATTATTGAAATACGCCAACATTTTAATTGTAAAGTGTAGTAACTCTGTATTTGATCCGGCGCATAATGTCTTAAATATCACTTACAATAGAAATTTAAAAACAATTTCCGACGAAAACTGTCTTAAGTGCACAAACAACACAAAAAAATAAATAAAATCCAACGTAAATAGTAGTATGTTAAACTTAAGACAAAACACCGATCTTAAACTCCGAAGTAAGTTGTGGTAAGTGATAACATACTACAGTATTCACCGGTATTATTAAAAAAATTCAAAATCCATACTAATTAATTCGCACCTGATTTCTGAGTGAAATCCAACAGATTGCCAACTTTGCTTAGTGGTTTTAAATCATTTTTATTTCTGAACCGTCTTTTATTTCATCTCGGACCACTTTTTCTTTTAACTCCAACGGCCGTTTCAAAAATTAATTTTGGTCTTGCAGGTAATTTGAGTTTGTTCCCGATGCAGTGTCTTACTTTTATCGAATAAATTGTATCGTTTATCCATTTTTGTCTCAGCTAGTTGTTAATTTTTGGTAAAAAATGATCACTCACGAAAAACCACTGCTCCACCGCGTATAAGATCGTAACTGGCACTTACGCTGCGCGAGCGCGGGTGGCCGCCCCGTATTAACTGTCGTAAGTACACTTACTACAGTATACGGCGGTGCTTTTTTAAGATACGATAGTTTTCGGGTGTCAAAAACCTACTTGTAATAGGTTTTTTTAATTTTTTCTTCGTGGAACGGAAACATTGCTAAAAGATATGATGTTTTATGAAATAAAAACAAAATCCCAAATTTCAAGTTACGACAACTTACGTAGGGGCCGTCGAAATATGTGAAAATATAGGCAGATAGGTTATAATTGTTTTAAATTACTAGTACTCTAAAATGCGTCTACAGGATAAATTCATAGTCACTGCAGAACTACTACTGTAAATAGCGGTATAATTAATATTGCGTCACAAAAATATTAGACAAAATAAGTTCTTATTACAGAATACCGTAACACTAAATGCCTATTTAACCTATAAAAACACCAAATAAAAAAACAGTCGACTTGGTACCAACGGGACTATCTCGGTCATTCTCGGTGTTATATCCGTTTGATAAAAAAATGGTTCACATTTCTCAGAGACATAGAGTAACATGCATACAAAAAAAATCACAATTGAGAACCTCTTCCTTTTTTGAAGCTGGTTAATAACAAAATGCACCAAACTGTCGTTTCTCGAAGGAAATACAGGGTGAAACATGAGTTGTGAATAGTAATACCTACGTTAATTAAAAATTAATTAAAATTAATGTATTACTGTTAACGTTCATTTAAAAATTTATAAGTTATTCATTTATTTTTTGTATTTTTTGGTTTTAGGATATCCAAAACGATTTAAAAAAAAAATTGATGGAATAATTTAAATTTACTCTTCAAATTGAAGTAATTATAAATTGTAGTTTTGAAAATAAATATATTAAAAAAAAAAAGTAATTATTAACGCCAATTTTGTCATTTCGTGTAAAATTAAATGATATTTGGCCATTTCTCCGAGCGTTTCAACCGCCATGACTTCGGTGGCAGCCTTATGACACAAATCCCGTGAGAGATGCAAGAACTTTTGGATATATTAGTAGACGTAGTTAACTACCACCAAGATATCCAAAAAAATATGAGTTACCCTCGGAAAATGCATAATAATGTTACCACCGAAGTCACAGCGGTTCAAACGCTCAGAGAAATGCCCATTTATTATATTTAACGTTTTGAATAGCGCAAATAGCCGTTGTCATGTCTGAAAAACACCTTAAAAATTAGAAAAAGCCACAAAAAATACAAAAATAAAAAACTTGACTATTTCTAAGTAACTTGTGGGTCATTCCATTGTTAGTTATTTAGGTATAGAATTGGAAAAACGTTTTACTGTTCACGTTACTCTGTAATTGGTATTGATTGAAATCCGGGGGGCTAGCACATCTTTCCGAGCCGCTTGTCAGTTTATACATTTTGTCGTTTGCCCAGGTCCGCGACATAATGTATAGACTGACAGATGACTCAGAAAGATGTGCCAGCCCCACTGTTTCGAAATTCATTGTCACAATACGTTGTGTCGTTTTGAATATTACGAACCCAGTACCCAGTTTCTTTAGAAAATTACATAGATGTACTTAAACTGGGTACTAAAAATATGAAACTTGTTATACTCGTACTGAAATCGGTTATTATACACATCTGATTTTACTATAATAATATGGGTGTTCATACATAATAGTATTTTATGCAACCCTTGTTTAAGAGAGGTCAAAAAAGGTGAGTGGCGTGGGTAACAATTTGAGGCGAAAATTGTTATTAAAGACGCCACGAGCATTGTTTGACTCAGTTAAACAATGTTGCATACAAAACTTATTTTACGACCACACACTTATTTTTAAATAAGATTGTAAATTTGACAAATATTCTTAGTCAAACACATTTTCATTAATCATGAAGGTCGGTCGGGAGACGTTCAAATTAAAAAAAGCTCCTCTATGGTTTACTATTCATCAGAAAATGATATTTAAAATTAGGTTGGCAGCATGTATTTCATTAAGTTTTATATACCTACACGAGGTGTCCTAAAATCCAAAAACGCGCTGCGTGTATGCCCGAATGCGTTTATAGGGAATAGACTATATAGATTTATCTTGATATCTGTAAGGTAGGGGCTTAACGGTGTGTTCACGTATCTGTAAATGACAAATAAAAGTACGGGAGTAGAAAAATACATAAAATAATATGTTATAATATAATTATACTGCAGCTGTTCGCGCTCTCCGATAAAGGGGACTTAGCAGACTGTTTTGTATACTGAATCATTAACGAAATTCCATCAAAGTTAACAACTGCAGTTGAAGTAATATACTACAGGTAAAGTTCGGGAAATATTATTTGACCGACTGTTATCTTACTTACGACCTGTTGTTTTGCGTTAACACTTACCAGACAATCAGCAGTCTAGCACTTTTCTATTGTTAATGATGCAAAACAAAAGGTCGTAAGTAAGATAAGAGTCGTTCAAATAATATTTCCCGAACTATACCTACGTGAAATATTTGCATTTAGTAATCCACGACAGCGGGACACTTCCCGAGTCGCGAAAATCCAAACGCGGACACTTTTTAATTTATACCGCAACTTTTATTTAAATGAAGCTAAAGGGTCCATCCTATTGTTTATTGTTTAAACTTATTGTTTATTTGCGGAGTTTAGTTACGGCCCTTTTTAGGGATGCGAATGTTTGTTTTGAAGTTATAATGTGGATTTACCGGCGTTAGATTTTTAATTGGATTACATAGATGCTGCCGCATTAACATAATTTAAGCGTAAGTGTTCTAACAAACCTGAACTCGGAAATGTTTTCAGTAACTTCATTAAACATTTTGAATTTATAATCGCAGAGTGTTATTAATAGTTAGTGGCATGCAAATAACGTAGTGCATTTTTTACAATAAAAGTTTACAGTTGTAACCCCTAGGAAAAGACTTTTGTCCACTATTATTACCCTACTGTATCCAAGCCGATAAACCATAACAACAATACCCATGTTGATTTTAAATTTTCCACATTAACGATAGAATTTTGAAAAATTCTTACTCAATGTTCCGCATCACTTTATAAGAAACCTACATGCCAAGAATCTCTCCAGACAGGGGCTTGAGCTGAGCATTGATATGTCACTCAGTGTCTTCTTTTACATATTTAGAAGTTACCTTTCTCGATCTGACCCAAATCGAAATAACAAATATAGTATAGATAAACGGAACTTGTTATACATCTTTTACACCGTTAATTATAAAATTTTCCGATGTTATTAGATGACTGGCAAGTGACAAGTTCGAAATTTTCAAGTAATTATTATGTTAAGGCATTTTGCGATATAAAAAGCCCATTTGTTAAGTAAAATACAAAAAAATATGTTCTAAATAAATTACACTCAGCTGCTTGACACCATTGCACACTTTAACCCAAATCAAGATATCTACTATGTACATAATCTATTTACTGGTTATTTTGGGTAACCGTTTACCGAATCCGGACTGTAAAACCTATTTACCCGTTATTTACCTTTGTGAGTAGATTGAGTAAATAGGTACGCACAACCGATTTTTAATAAGATACGGATATCTGGAAATATTTGTTTTACTTATCTATGAAACAAGAAAAATGTTGAGAAGTGGAGCACTTGCAGAACCATTAATTTTAACAAAATGGATGCGCGTCGACAGAAAAAGAGGTCGAAATTTTATGAAATCCCAATTCACTTACCCGTCCAATACTGAGAGGAACTCCCCCAATCCAAACTTAATGAAAAAGGTTTGTTGGCTAGGGAGTAATAAACTTGCCTGTAGTAGGTATCATGTCTATCCAAAATCCAACATTTATTTGCAAAATATGTCGTAAATGTTGTAATTAAATTATGCTGTATTTATTTGTTGATCAAATAAAAGAGATTTATCTAATAATAATATCTCAAAGTACAATGTAAGTAGGTCAATATAATTTCTTGCAAATAAAGTAACAAGAAAATCTTCATTCTTCTTCTCTAGTCGATCCTTCACTATTGGGAAACGTGATCTCCATTAGGTATGGGTTTTGTAACTGGATTAATTGGTCGGTCTATTGTAACATTCTCCAATTGAAGTAATTAGTTCGAAGAGGCAACTTCCATGCTTTGGCCAGTAAATCCTAGTCGATGGGGGGCACGGATTTTTTTCTTTCCCTTTGTCAATCGTGACGTTTTTTTCTAGACCCGACAGATAGCGGAGAATTTAGGAGACGATTGACGCATTTATTCGGCCAGGTGTTCAAGTGTCCGTATCCCAAGTGCTTGCATCCTGCATATTTCTAATGTCACTCTCTGACCTCTGCAAAAATATTTCCCATTTCTTCAAGCCGTGTATAAAAATTAGCTACATCAAAGCCTTGACCGGACATGCGTTCGCGTAAAAGCCTTATAAGTTATACTAAGTAATATGGTATGTCGAGATAACTGGAATTTGCGACATTCTGTTTTTTTTTTCATTGTGATTCTGTACTTAACCACTAGAACACAGTTTCCAGCAATGTTTGTGATGATAAGACACCCTTTCTATCAAATTGAAAGACGAACAGACAGAGTCGCACCATATTTTAAGGTTTCTTTTGTACACTTTGGTACGGAACCCTGAAAATAGCCAAATGAGATTATTACTGCGTGTCGAGGCTTCTGTTTTGTATTCTATAGAACTATACCCATGAAGCAATTAAAATTATACGTCAGAATAGATTTTGCAATCGAGAACACGGCTCTATTTAGCGACAAATTGAATGACTAAAGGGGTGCTCTACTTTAGTAATGTAAGAGTACGTAATATTTAGAATAAAATGTACCTAAATAATTTTATTGATAAAATTTATGACTCAAAATGTTTTTTTATTTATTTATTAGAAGTTATTCTTTCATTGTGATCTCAAAATACAAAAAAAGGACAACTCCATTTTTAAAATAATCATAAAAAATATCGAATACCTTAGCAGGTGCGGGGGTATACTACGAGGTAAATGGTAATTTCTTTTGATCGTATTTCAAACTTTAAGGCCCACGTAATATTAAGCCTTTAAGAATATTTACACGGAAAAGATCAAATAAATAAACATCAGTACCTACTAGCAACGAATGCTTTAATACTGAAAGATTTCATAAACATCACAGATCAAAGAGAGTAATCATTAAAATGCTTTCACAGTATTTTCGGGGATATACTTTTAAGTAATGAATATTTCTTATAAAGTAGGTAATGTTCTTTTTATGAAAATCTTGATAAAAGAACATTACTTAACTCCAAATATAATCATGTTAAAGTATTCAATATTTTAGATCGGGTCTGTGTTGTTCGCAAGGAATGAATGACGTTTAAGAGATTAGTATTTTTCACCTCTATCATTTTATATAACAAAACATTAAGACTTTGTTATTATTACAAAAGACATCCCGTTGTAGTAAGGTACATTTTGTAATAATCACAGACAACCCGTTGTAATATTTTTTTTATAAATATTGAGTATCAGAATTTTACTACAAAATCTGTAAATAAATATTGAAACAATTGAGCCTCGGCTCACAATTTTAGGATGATAATGTTATAGTTATAGGTATAGTACCGTTATATACAAATATAGATAGATTATTTGAACCTGAAACTATAGTCACCGGTTTTATCACCTAATGGCTATCTGTCAAGCCACAACCGCAAGCTGGAGCATAACAAATTATCCTTAGCCAATTTATCTCTGAAATAAAGGAATATTAATGGTAGCCTTTCATACTGCACAATGATCAGGATACCACGACATATCTCTGACGACATCCTGCCTTAAAAGGTTTAATGTTACTTTAAGTTTGTTTTACTGTTCTATCAAATTCATTGGTTTAGTTATTTAATTACGAGTACAGCAAAACAGAGATATTGTACTAAGTTCGTATGTATTTTCAATATGATATTTTATTTTTTATTACTGAAAACTATATAAACTACTACTTATTTAAATTATACTGAAAACAATACTGTTTTCAGTATACAATACTGTTTTCAGTATAGTATATAATTATATGGTATTATAATATAACATATTACCAAAATGGAAGGCCCATGAAGCTATAGCTACAACTCCTAAATATATGTCAATGCTCGACCTTAATAAAAATAAAACTTCAGTAACAAATGACCACAATCTCGGAAGGGTAGGCACTCCTTATTTTGCGATATTAAATTGTCGGAGGCATCGTACATTGAGATTTAGCAGAGCTCTGGGTTACTGTGGGCTTTTTTCGCTTATGTAGACGAATGTTGTATAAGACTCTCATCTTAGATAAGTAATGTGTTTATTGTATCAATATTCAGTATGCTATCTTAAATTATTGTTTTTTTTACGCAGATTCAAATACAGTACCTACAAATTTCTGAATTATTAACATCAACCATAAATATTAGCTTACCACTGGGGCTGTACATTAAGACCTCCGTTATATTGTACTGTTGTATTCGGTGCTTTCCAGATCCAACTACGGCAACTACAGCTGGCAATTTTCCTTAGGCCATCGGTCGAACGAGTTCTATGGCGTCCTGCCATACTATGCTTGCATAAACACGTAGCCGTACCATGACTTTGTATGTATCGGTAACTTTAGGTTTTACTCTTGCCGTGTGGTCACGGCAGTAAGAATACATTTGTCACCATCCCAACCCCTCCTGCGGGTGTCGTAAGAATCGACAGGATTGAAGTGTCACTGACCATTATTTGATAAAGATTGATGATGGGCAGCAGCGTCATCATAGTGGACACATTACTGCGATCGCCAATCCGCTTGCCCAGCGTGGCGATTATGGGCATTTACCTCCTAATGCGTCTATATGCATAGTTAATAGGAGAGGCCTACGTACAGCAGTGGACTATCATGGGCTGATGATGATGATGATGAGGTTTTACTCGATACCGTAAAGCAGGCCATCGCGTCTTCTCCAATATGTAATTGCGAGCGCGATAGAACGCATTACGTATCGAGTAAAACCTAACGTATATTTTACTGTCCAACTCATGGTACTGCTAACCGTCTCTGGTACCGTGGGGTTCTGCGGCAGACGTCATTTACTTAAGTACTTACTGCTACTTAGCGTGCTTATTCGTCGTCCTACTGTAACTTATTTATATGTTTTTTGACTTATTTTTGTATTCCGTATTAGGGTGGGTCACTGATGTATGAAGAAAAAAAAGTATTTGTTTTTTACTGGGAACAGTTGTAAATAGTTCCGTAATTAGGCCGACAAAGAGTGTGCAAAATGATTTGGACATCGGAATTCATTTTCTGCCTCCGGATATAATTTAAAGATTTCATAGAAACTTCAGTACATTTTGTACTGAGCACAGTTGATATCTATGTTTTTACTTTTTGTTGCAACATGAGCTATGTTTGAGTATTGTGTTTACCTGGAAATAGCTTTGCTATAGTTACGGAGCCAAAAGAGACAAAAAAAAAGTCGAAAATAATAACTTTTTTTTTGAAGGATTCAGAAAAACTTAAATTAAAAATATAATATAAGTAAGAGTTTTAATCAAACATCAAATGGCACCGTTTTGTAACTGTGCCCTCCAGAAAATCGATTTTTTTGAAAAATGACCCACCCTATTAAGTATCCAACGTGACACTAAAAACGTATTTCATTCATTTTAGGATAACGTAGCAAAAATAAAAAATGAAATAGATTTATTACGTCCGTGTGTCATTGCTATTACACTCGCAAATAAGGTCATTATGAGTGTTTTTACCAAATAGTATTTCGTATTAGTAAGGGTCACGGTC
The DNA here is from genome assembly GCA_025490895.1 of Thaumatotibia leucotreta. Lineage (NCBI taxonomy): Eukaryota > Metazoa > Arthropoda > Insecta > Lepidoptera > Tortricidae > Thaumatotibia > Thaumatotibia leucotreta. The sequence continues at coordinate 3,136 of JALPQI010026672.1, read as the reverse complement.
CATACAAAGTTGAGAAAAATTGTGCGCTGCGAGTTACAGTTTTGTAATTTTAACCAGAGCTAGAGGGTCTCAAAATAGTTGTTTTTAGATGTGGAGGGAAAACCAATTCCCCCCCTGAGCGCGGGGGGAGGGGGGTGAATGTGCATGCGGAAGGGTTGCGTTTAATATTTTTTTACTAATGAATACGGTCTACTATGCGTTGTTTGGTATCATTTTCGTGTAAAACGGACCTGGAAAATTCATTTTTTATCATAAACATGAGCAATTTCTTATAAAAATGTAGATGTTTTGGAGTAAAAGTAAAAAAGTTACCGTTTTTATTGTAATTTAAGCGTCATATATAAGTATTAAAAAACAAACTTAACCAATTTAAAAAAATAGTGTAAGATAGCATATTTATTGCAGATTTTAAAAATATACATATGTTGTAGTCTTTCATACAAAAATTCACTGAAAAAAAATTTACCTGACGCGTACCTCCAACAAAAACCTCCGCGAAACCTCAAAAAAGAGACTTTAGTGCCGGCAACAGCTCATAGATTATACATATTTTTGTACTTACATATTATTGTTCGTATTACAATTGTAAATATTTATTGATATGTAAGTAAATTGAATATTTTCTGATCTTCTTTTTTTAAATAACCTAAGATTATTAAGAATTTTATTTGTTCAGATTCTATTTTTATATTTTATCGATTATTGTTTACCGCGTGTATATTATACATATATCTGGTCTATCTGATCACATGTATGGTATATAGTATGTGATTATATGACAAGTGTTATTAGGTAATGACCACATTACCAAAGAAAAGATAAAGGTAATTTTCACTAACCGGGACTAAACAACTAACCCAGTTCACCCACGTTAAAAGTTTATATCATATGGGATTTAACAATCAATTGTTAAACGTTTACTTCATAAATCATCATTATTTTATTACCATATCAGCCGAAAGACGAACATAGGCCTCCCCAAATATTGCCACAACGACCGGTCCTGCGCCACTCGCATCCAGCGGACTCCTGAGACCTTCACTGTCCACCTCATGGGGGGCCTACCCACGCTGCGCCTTCCACCTGCGAGGCCGCCGCATTGGCCATCGGTTCTACGTGCAATGTGCCCCGCCCACTGCCACTTTAGTGATTCGGAGAGCTATGGAGCTATACTTTGGTTCTGCTGCGGATCGTCTCATTTCTAATACGACCTCGCAGAGAGACTCCCACCATAGCCCTTTCCATTGCCCTGTGGTTGACTTTAAGCTTTCTTATGAGGACCATTCTAAGCGACAACGTTTCAGTACCGTATGTCATCACTCTTTTAAATCTTTGATCAGTGTGTGTTGCCACACTGATCAAATACTTTTGTCTTCAAGAACTGCGGAATATTGGACGAAAAGATGTGTCGTAGCTTCCCAAACGCTGCCCAACCTAGTCGGATTCGATGACTGACATCTTACTCAAAGTTGGACCTACCTAACTGGGTAGTTTGTCCTAGGTATATTACAGTCGTCTACAGCTACACCTTCGAGTTTAGTCTCCGATTGTAACGGGAGTTTTCGTCTTATCCATGTTCATCCTAAGACGAAATCGCTCGAAGGCGCTTCTGAGGTCAGCGAGCATCGTACTGAAATCTTCCAAGGTCTCAGCCAAGACCTCCGTATCATCAGCGAATCGAAGGTGAGTGAGGTACTCGCTGTTTATGTTGATACTCACCTTCTCCAGTCCAGTCTTAAAGACATTTTCCAGTGCAGCGGTAAACAGATTAGGGGAGATGACACCTCCTTGCCTGACTCCCCGCTGAAGTATAATACCTATGCTTCAAGCTCTGGTCTTAGAGTCGGATTGACATAGTGGCGCTTTCGTACAAACACCTCAACATTTCGACATAGCGGTAGTCTACTTGGTACCGTTAAAGAGACTGTAGTACTGCCCAGAGTTTCGATCAAATCGAAGGCCTTGGGGGTTACCATGTCGTACTAATGCGATTCAGTTTAGATTCTGGGAAAGGGGCAGTGATACACGACTCGTATAGCCTTGTCCCTTTCTCTCGACCTAAATTAAACCGCATTAGTACGTCATGGAAACCCCCCTTATCGTAGTCCACAAACGCTAAACTCTAAACAGAGGGGCAGGTTATCCCTATTCCTCGGTCTTCTGTATAACATTTACGAAACGCCAATTCGGAAACCGGCTTGTTCGGCAGGCTGGAAGTCATCAAGCCTGCGTGCAAGACGATTTGTAATGACTCTTGAAAACATCTTATAAATATGGCTCCGAAGTGAGATGGATCGGTAGTTCTTCAATAAGGCGTTGTCATCTTTTTTCAAGAACAGTACCACCACTCTTCTGTTCGATGCCTAAGGCGTTCTCCCTTCCGGAGTTGAACAAATTCTGAAGGGCCGTAAGGATTGGTTTACCACCTGGCTTAAGATGCTCAGCTGTAATTCCGTCTTCCCCAGATGCTCTGTTATTTTTGAGCTATTCAAGAGCCATTCTAATATCACATAGGCTGATGTCCGGGATATCCTCTGTATAGTGCCGGGGCAGTCACATACTTCATAAGAAATTTATCAATTATCAAATCCGTGTGAAATAAACGTTTAACCCGGGTTGCTTGGTTAATCCAGGTTGATGCAATTTGCCCTAACAGACATTACGGAGTATTTTGTTTACGCAAAATCGCTAAATTCCCGCAGTAGAAACGTACTGTCAAAAATAAGTCAAAGCAACGTCCCTTTTTTATTCGAGGTACGCGACAGGTGCAATTTTTTTACAACTTATTTTTGCATGGAAAGTTCCAAAAAGTACATATTTTTAAAAACTACAATAAATATGCTACCTTGTAGTATTTTTTTATTTTCATATATTTATTTGGTAATACATATATAACGTAACAATCAAAATAAAAACGGTGATTATTTTACCTTTATACCAATAATAATTGTTTTAGATATGAAAATCCTCATGTTTATTATCAAAAATGAATTCCCCGTGTCTGTTTTATATGAAAATGATACCAAACAATGAATAGTAGGCCTAAATATTAGACGAAAAAAAATTAAACATAACCCTTCCGTTTGCACATTCACCCCCCTCCCCTTTCGTTCAGGGGGGGAATTGGTTTTCCCTC
>JALPQI010026671.1:0-13534 GCA_025490895.1 Thaumatotibia leucotreta | reverse complement strand
TGTAGAGACCATAATGACTGCATGTTCACAGGCATGTTCTTTGTAACTACATTTTGAAAAAAAGGGAAAATAACATTTCCATCGCCAGCATTAATTTGTAAGATTCCAGGAAATGATGATATTTCGAGTAGTGGTAATTCCGGTGCTATTACAGCGTGTCGGGAACAAATTCTAGAGTAAACAGATTTATTGGCCATTTTATTAGAGCGAGAACAAAGCGGAAAGTTGTTTATGATATACGGCCATTGTTGCCGCCGTGGCTTATCAATAACGTCACGATTGTAAGAGCCTTCGAGCGGCGATTGTGTTTTATGACCTTACTTTTCTATTTGATATCACGTAAATTCTTGCGTGATAACGTTGCTATAGTCATCGCTAATACAAGTTACGAATAATGTAAACAAACCTGTTCAAAGAAATATCCATAGTGTTAGCACTGTTTTATTTTTTCTAGTGCTTTGAGATAAAGTAGGTAATCGTAAGAATTGATTAAATAACACATGGATTTTACAGTATTCAATGACGTAGATTGAACAGTTAACACATTTTGAATTAAAGTTTGTTTAGATTGTTCGTAAGTTCTAATGACGGCAAAATTAGTCTTGATTAGAATTGAATAGGTGTTCTAAAGTTTAGGAAACATATCTAATACATACGGATTTGTATTTCCTACTATTTTCTTCTACATATAATGCAAGAAGAGGTACAATGGTTCGGCGAAACGATTTGCCATAGTTCGAAGGTCCAATATTATATTATCACGTTCTCGTCAAGTTATCCAATATAACCACAAATATGAAAAACATTGTCGTCAAAATGTTTTGTGGGTAAACTTTACCGATTGATATTTACTTGGCAACAACCGAGCGTGCTGCAAACGGACCATTAAATTTACTGCACCATTCTACGACATTGATATTATCGCGCAGACACAATCAAAACAATACACAATGTTGAGTTATTTGCGATTTGTTTACTGGTTTCGAACATTTAATAAACACCAATCAACATTAAGAAGTCTGCGCTATAGTAATAAATTCACCTCTTTTGTTTCAATGTCACTACGATTTTTTTTATAAGGCCAATTATAGGTAAATGCCAAAATAAATGGCTTTGATTCATCGAATTTATACTTTAGGTACCTACACAGATAATCATATCAACATTATAAGAATTATACAGTCAACTCACATATTTTAATGATTTAATGAATAGGTACGTACGGTTTTCGTAGCATTGTTTGCAGCACCTCTTGACAGATCAGCAATTAAGTGGTCTAAATAAATGTCCGTTCTGCGTTATCGGGATCAAGGTTCGTTCGAACCATTACGTTCGTCTAACGGGCAGCGTCCACGGACAGTGAACACATTGTTTTAATTAATTGCCGCAAAAACGGCACTTTGACTATTCTCATTACCAAAGTCAATTTATTGTGCAATCCAGATAATCAATTTATAGATTTTAGGGAGACAATCCAATTATGTAATTGTAAGTAGCAAAGCTATCTGAGAATTGAAGAGGTGCATACTGCATATCGAATATAAACTTGTACTTACAGGTTATTGTACTTAGTTAATAAGTTTTCAGACAATAAATAATTTTTGATTTGATTTGATTTGATTTGATTTGTAGTTGCAAAAACGATACGAATATTGATAATTTATAAATCATAAATCCAAGAGTTTTCTAAGTATGAAATAATTTCATGAATATTAATTGATGTATAAATGCGATAAATCATGTACCTACCCATCTTCGGTAGATTTAAATTTACTTTTGATAATTCTTTATCAATAATCTGTAGTCTACTTAAGTCCCTTTAAGTTGTCTTAGAATTAAGTACAATTATTCTTAATTGATTAATAAAAATATTCTATATTGCCACGCACGTTTCTCTACTCTTGGAATTATGGGAATTCTAAGTGTTTGAATAATCAAATTCTAAAAACATGTTGAACATGTTAAATTCATTTCATTTGCATATAGTAAAAGCTTCACAGAACATAAGCTACTTACTTATTCAAATATTTGTGCCATATTTACATCAATAAAATAAATAAAAACCTGCTAAATACTTGTAATAGTAAACGAATAATGTGCAATCACAATTGTCATTGTTGCTCAACTTTTCTTGTCCCCATGAGTCGGCATGTACAGATAGTAATGGTGCTGCTTGTGCAAGTCGAGAAGTTTAATAATTGCATGTGAGCACACGATAAAATTCCATCAAGGAGTAAATGATATTTTATGTTAGCGATTTTCTTTAATGGTATTACTTTATCACGTTAGCAGTAAACATACTTGTTTTTACTCGTAATCTCAATTTATCTATTCTTGCTGAGGCCAAATTTAGGAAAGAGTGCTCGTGTATAATATATTGCTTTAGAAATGTTGACGTAGCTGGTAGCTGTTTAACTAATATTGATGAATTGCTTTCTCATCTATAATTCAGCAGTTTGTAACAAATATATTAATTAGACACTACAATTTTAACGAAATACGGGATGTAATCGCTTAAACTTACATTTATGGTAGGTATCCCGATAGCGAGCGTTCGGGTGACAAATCATGACCCCTGACACAAACAGTAGAATATCCACCACCGACTTACGCTTTGAGGCATTGCCTTAAGCTTAAGGAATTGATACCTGTGGCCGGGTTGGGTATTGTCGATGATCCGTAGGTACAGTGCCCTTTGGAGCAACTTAAAGGGCTCAAGCTACAGAACTCAAGGACATCAGTAGGTAAGCGTTCTATAATATAAGGTTCGACTTGAGACTTAGTATATCATAGAAGACTTAGCCTCGAGGAAAAGTATCTCCACGCTCCGTTGACCCTTTTAAATGTCAGTGCGGCTTTGTCCGCCAGCTGATTATGGAATTGGATGTTACCTACTTTTTCAACTTGCAGAAAAATATATTCTATATTTATGACAAATAAAAAATTAAATATCTATCATGGGAAACGTTTGAATCATTGACGGCCTTTGTAACTCAGTCGATATTGCCCTGCCACTCCTTTCAGCAAAGCTGTCTCGAGTTCAAATCCCGTTGAGTTAATACAGTAAGTTAGTAAAAAATACAGTGTTTTAAGTAATTTTGTGATGATGTATGAAATCATCATGGCAATCATGATTCTTACACAGCGTCGGCTGAGAATGCAATTGTGCTATACGCCACTTGCCTTGGTTTAGAGGAGAGCGAAAAGAAACAAAAAAAAATATTTCTTGGAATGTCTTATAATTTTGCAATATTTAACTTAACTGACAATTTAGTATACTAATTTACTATTTTTTGCTATATACAATTAATGTTTAACTTATAATAGTCATGAGATATAAGTAGTTTTACAATTGCCATATCCATTTTGGTAAAAAAATGTTTAACTCGCTATGTATGATATGACACAAAGTTATGGATGTGTCACAAAATGTTAGTGCAATGTCAAGAAAAGTAGACATTAAAAGCAATTGTTTATGCACATAAAAGTTATTTTACGACTAGATTTATTTCTAGTCAAGACAATAATTTATCTCCAATATGAAGATAATAATTATTCACGTGAATAGCTATGGTGCCAACATTGATTTCCAATATTTATGTGAATCATTTTTTTACTTTTTTTATAATAGATAGGTACCATCTAATACGTGACCTTCTCTATTTTGTGAAATGATAAGCTTTTCAACGATATCTAGTGCTAATGTAAAAAATATCGATGAGAACAGCTTATAATACGTTTACTAATGAATAACATATTAACGTTATTACTTCTTATCAACTAATAATATTACAGTTTAAGTACCTAAATACACGCTCTATAAATTAAAAGACATGTCATGTAATATGTACTTCAGGAATAGTGACCGAGGCCTCCTGTGGCCAGGACTTAAATGGCATGGCATGGCAGGAAAACAGGAGGTCGCTGGATCGATTCCAGTTCTGGTCATAGGGGGTTCGGTAAATTTTTCTGTAGTATAATATATGTCATTACTTACAAAATTAGGTACTCGTAATTATAAATATTATGTATTTATACCACCAACTTATTAAGATAAAAGCTTGAAGTATGAATGAAACAAATCATTATAAATCAAACCTACCTTCTTTATTGTCAAAAATTTTATCAAAAGAGAGGGTAGGTAAAAAAAAGTATCGAATCGATACAATCAAATCGATTAATTAATGGATTATGTCACAAAAACATTGATCGGTTAGTCGCTTGGCACACTGATATTAGGCTGTTAACCGTAAATTTGTGTCATGTCCGGACATGGCACAATATTGTAATCACTATTTATTGCGGTTTGAGGATATAGCACAAAAACATATGTTTCTTTAAAATATAAAATAATAATTATCAAAAATCGATTACTGTTATGAACTACAAAAAAAAATGCTATCAAGAACCATTACAAACCGATTTTGCTTGAAAATGGATATGGCACAATTGCATTCTCACCCGACGACAGATCGACCTAATCCAACAGTAAGCTCAATTTTTGAAGGCTTGGATTTGTGTACTAAGCAACCACATACATATACATATTTAAATATACCACAGCAAACATCCATGACTGAGGAACTAATCTTTGTAATTAGCTCACAAAGCGACCGTCACCGGAATCCGTACCGGAATGACATATAGCTTCGTAGGCAGGGTCACTATTAGTAAGAATTGTAACACTATGGCTGTTACATATACTTTTGCAATCTAAATGCAACGATTAGATATGGCAATTAAATGTAAGTAATAGTTTCATTTTTATTAATATGGTACCTCACGGCGAAACATCAACTCGACGTGGATTAATGATAATAGGGTAATCAACGCAAACGACGCCACGGGCAAAGTTTAGTTAACTGATACAGTATCGACTCACGTTAACCAAGCATTCCTGGGGCGCTACCGCGAAACACGTAGTTCGTTAATTTCGAGGCTCATCTGTCAAAACGCTACTCGGAAACTCTTTCGTTCTTGATTGCGGCCACGAAGTACGTGAATGTAACGAAGTCGGTCCGTAAACGCTACCACGAAAGGCAATATGCGGAGTTTTTGACAGTACTTACTACGTAAAGAAACGTCAAATATGCCGGCAACTATTGAGCTAACGTCCTTCTTTCGATGATCTCAATGTTGCCGAAACACGCTACTTTTTCATTTTCTCACGACTTTTGTAATAGTAAATAAGTCTTTAATTTTAGTGATTTGTTATGATCTCGAGCTTAGAAAAAAAGAGTAAATATATTGCTTTGCACGTGTTTTAGAAACTTCATTGAAAACTATGTTTCGAAGCGTGATTCACGGTTTTTGTAATTCATCACATGGTAATTATTCGATCATTATGATTATGACATTTATGACCGTTATGACATGATATGATATCGTCATTGTGTCGTTGTCGTATGTGAGTATTGTGCGTTGCTTTCGTTGTTTTCGAGATATTTTTTTCTGTTGTATTTGGTAGGCGTTTTGAATACTAACAACAAGGCGGAATTCGCTGCGTAAGTAGTAAACGTGTTTTAATGAAATACGTCTTATGTTTAGGAGATTGAAAGCACCTAACGAACGGTTTACAATCGCGATATTTAGTTTTAGTAAAAATGGCTGCAAGATTGTTCATCTTACAAGAAGCTTTGGATGAAGAAAGAAGGGAACAGGCTGCTCGGAGACGGCATACCCGGGAGACCTCAAAAATTATTCATTTGCCTGACCCAGAGTTCATCAACACCTTTCGGGTCACCCGGGAGGTGTTAGAAACTCTGTGCGCCGATGTGGTGCCCTTGATGCCGCCCCAATGGCATAGCCGTGGAATCGACCCTGTGGATAAGGTAAAACATTTCTGAATGTGTATTTATATGGCCAAAAAACTAGCCTAAGTATACTGAACATTGGTGCTGTAATGAGAATGAGACTTAATACCTAACATTTAAAGGTCTATAGTATAGGTTTAGAAGGTTCACATAAGTATGTGATATTAGCTCTAGTGAAAAGGCGGGTGCCTTTCCACAAGAACTAACCTGAATGTATATTCATGATCTGAAATTGGTAATCATAATATTCATAATACCTACACAATCCTTATATGTTCTTTACCTTTACCACTTAAACCCTACCACTTAGCCATAGATGGGCACATAGGTATTATTGACAAAACAACAATTATTTTTATTAGGTGTAGTGATCATAAAATTGATATAATTTTTTTAATGTTAACATTTTTTTTTACAGATTTTAATATCATGAAAATTTTATGGTAGGGGCGATTACCAGGGTGGAGTGGGGCGAGACCAATGGGTGCCGATGTCCCAACAAGCGGTATCAGAGTGCCTAAAAGAAGTTACTACTGCCTTAAACGACCCAACTCTGACACATAGGCATATCCAATTCCCCCAAACACAGGCAGCACGGGGTTCCATTAAAGCAGGGTAAGTACATTAACTTCTTATTTAATTTTACAACAAAAAATTCTATGTGTGCGAGTTGTAAGCAGATAATTAATGAGTAGCAGGGGGGTTTCTCTTGCATTGGAATAAATAGAGATCAGTGGAGTCAATATTATAACAAAAAACTAAAGTAACTAAACATTACAATAAACAAATACTATAAATAGAATACATTTTAATGTTACATGGTTACACCCTAAAATAAAACAACTCAGACATAACTTAATGCCCGTATTCGTAAGAAACTTCTTTTAAACCACATATTCTTGAATTTAACTTGTCAGTGGGGATACTTGTGAAGAGCTAATATGCAAAAGTATGAGGTGGTTTTAGTGACAATGGTGATTGCTTTCCCTTAGAGTATGGTCAAAGGCGCCTAGCCTTGTGAGGGATTGCATATACCCGAGAAAATTGACTGGTGGTTGCTAAGACCGAGTGGCCAAGCGAAGCGGCATCAGATCTTGGTCTATTTTTCTTTGGTATATGATATCCAATATCTATAATTTATACAGTATTAAGTAGTGTGATAACTGGGAAAAAAATAAAAACGCTAATCAAAATATTTACTAATAAAATAGGTAATTTGATTTGAATGTCACAAATAAATAAGATCCAGTAAATAAGAAATTGTATTCAAATGTTATAAGTTTATACATATACACAATTGCGTAATGAACAGTTTCATACAAGAATCTTATTTTGCAGATTTTTCAATTTGGAATCCCGGGAGTGTGTGGCGCAATAGACTGCACCCACGTGGCTCACCACAGACCACATGATTTTGAGGAAAGGTTTTTCAACCGTAAACATTTTCACTTGTTGAACGTACAGATGGTAAATAATATTATTTTATTACCTAGAATACCATACATAACTTCCACTCGACATCAGAAAGGCACAGACTTAAGTTCACCTTCAAGCGGATATTATGCAAGAATTCATCTGACAAATTGTGTGATTGATTATTTGTATGGTATTACTTTGTTGGTAGCAGAGATCGTACGATTTCCAGCATTTTTGGTGGAATATGGTATATTATAAAAAGTATTGATGTAAGTGCATAGTATTGGATACATCTTCAAGTATCTAGATATTTTCTTTTTTTTTTCGAATACAAAAGCCTGCACCATACAAACCTTTATTTTAGCCCAATGGTTGACTGGTAGAGAATGCCTTAAGTCGTTAAGTCCGCCATTAGTACGTAGTAGTTTATTGTGCAATAATATTTAAATAAATAAATATAGGGTGGGCCAGTGATAAATTCACTTTTGTCTCGATCTCCTTTGTTAAAATGCATTTATCATTTGCCCACCTTAAACACATGTATTCTTAATGTATATACAAAACTTTCGAGTACCAAGTGTGGCCTGCAAATACATCATTATTCATCATCATCATCATCATCATCATCATCAGCCTATGTTAGTCCAGTGCTAGACGAAGGCCTCTCCTATTAAACTATGCGTATAGACGCATTAGGAGGTAATTGTCCATAATCGCCACGCTGGGCAAGCGGATTGGCGATCGCAGTAATGGGATCGCAGTATGATGACCCTGCTACCCATCATCAATCTTGTAGAATGGTCAGTGATCCTTCAATCCCTTAGTCGGCTCTTACGACACCCACAAGAGGAGTTGGGGTGGTGACAAATGTATTCTTACTGCCGTCACCACACGGCAACATCATTCAACATTATCATTATTACTTCATTCTAATTGGGTACAAAAAAACTGTATCTATTATCTATAGCTATTTCATTATTAATTTGAATATGGTTTGAAAAATAGTCAAAGGAAATAACTATAATTTGAAATTCGGTTTCAGATTTGCGACGACCAAAATCAAATATTAAACGTTGACGCATCGTATGGCGGTGCGTGCCACTCACGACGCGTTTATATGGGACAACAGCGTCATATGCGACCATTTCGCTGAGCTGAGTGGTACTGGCGAGACGGCATACCTTTTAGGTATCGTTTGCTCTAATAATTATTATGGGATAATAGGGTGTTTCATTTTTCAAAATTGTGAAATTTTCTCCGACATTGCTCACGCCCTAAGTTTCTCTGATATAAAAATGATATATTTCAAATTTTATTGAGATTGGATAACGTTTAGAGGTTGCACACTTTTGAAAGTGGAGCCAAAGCCCCATACATTACGAAAAAAAAATACTTTGTTATAAATTCATAAAAAATAATGAACCAACACTAAAATTACTTGGGAAAGTAGATTCTATCGTCAAATATAAAAAAAGGATTTTATTCTTTAAGCACGTGTGTGAATTTACTTTAACCTTAATATGGTATTATTTATAAAGTAACCTAGATCCCGGTTTTTTTTCTTAATTTTAGGCCATAATTGGATGTTTACATATAGTACACTAATCTATTATAGTTATGAATGTAGTAAAACACTGGGAATTAGGTTTTCATAAAAGTGCCCTATAAATATTTTTTAGAATTTATTCCTACTTCCAAAGAATAAGTTCTCATTTTTAATATATTATGACATTAAATTCGACTTGTCCATTCTTTTTTAGTGTTGGTTCATTATATTTGATTAATTTATAAAAAAGTTGGCTTTGGCTTTACTTTCAAAAGTGTGCAACCTTTAAACGTTGTCCAATCTCAATAAAATTTTATATATATCATTTTTATATCAGAGAAACTTAGGGCGTGAGTAAAGTCAGGGAAAATATCACAATTTTTTTTTGCCCATACAAAAGTGAAACACCCTATGGAATAAGAACTAATATTAATACATGTAAATACATTTCATGACAATACGAGTGTAGTTAAAATAAGAACGAAACTACATCGATTAGAGCTTACTGCGGACCCTTAACACTGTGGGACAGTACGCCTACAGTCGTTCGCGATTTAGGCTTAACCACGGTTAGTTGAAAGTAGTGTCCCTCAATTTATTAAGAAGTAAATAAACAAATCTCATCTTAATCTATGCAAATATTGCACTGAGAAGTTTGTTTTCCTGCTACGTACGCACGTTCATGTCGCTCCTATTTTTTACGCCACGCGGTTTAGGATTTTGAAGATACACTTTTTAAACCCTCTTAAGTAATTTGATGTTACAAATTTTAGGTGATTCCGGGTATCCCCTGCGGGAGTACCTGATGACCCCAGTTGACGGCGCCGCAGAAGATTCACCGGAAGGCCGTTATAATGAAATTCAAAAGAGAGCGCGGTCTACTATTGAGCGGACGTTCGGTATATTGAAAGGTAACATATATTTGGATTTAAGACACTGGTCTCACCGCGAGCTACTAAGCTATGAACTATGAGCTATAAACATGAACAAAATATATGCACTCCCGTGTAAATAAAAGAGACACGGGAGTGCGTATCTTTTGTTCATATTTATAGCCGATAGTTCATAGCTGAGTAGCTCGCGGTGAGACCAGTGCCTAAAGTATAAGGGGATATAGGTACAGGTCAATTTTGTTTAGTTAATATTCACGTTATTTTATAGATAATCTGCCTCCTGCTGGAGGCTCCGGGTTCGAATCCCAGCGAGGGCATTATTTGTGTATTTATTTATCACAAATATTTGTTTCTTGGTCGTTGCTCCTTATGCATTTAAATATTTATGTTTAGGTATCTATGTATTATATATTTCGTCGTTTGGTACCCACATCACAAGCCTTCATTGAACCTACCGTGGGATTAGGTCGATTTGTGTAAGATGTCCCAAGATATTTATTTAATTTAGATCTCAGTCACTGTCAACCAGTATTATCTCGTCGTGTTCAGCGCTAAATTTTGTACGCAATGTTTTTTTCTTAAGTGGGACAGTATGGGAAAGTCGGAAACTATAGAAGATACAGGGAAACTATCTAAGAAAACATAAGGTATTTTTTGGGGAAGACATTTTTGGTGTATTCAAAATTTTGGTCAAGTACGGGTAAATCCTAAAATAGTAGATTACATGTCAAGGCTGTTTAAGTGGGAAATGTCTCGGATGACGTGTAATTGTAGACAAACATGTGATCTGAGGCTTTTGCATATAACGACCGAAGTGTGTATATTATTTTTCTGCTCAACGGAGCCGGCAGGCGGCAACTTTCTTTAGCGCAGCGGCCGGCAAAGTTCTGTTTGCCGGTCGGAGGGCAGAAAATATATACTATTGATGATTTTTTTTAACGCAGATTGACGTCATTTCATGCGTAAATCGTTTTATAGTATCGGATAGGAAAAATCTGAACAGTACAAGTTTAAGAAAACTATTTCTCATATTACGTCTACAGTAAGAAGTCTTCTACTGCAAGCAGAAATAATCTATACCGAAGAAGCATTCGTTCCGTCCGTCTGCCGTATAATATTGTCTCGTCTCTCAAAATATGTATATTTTCGTTCCTCTTTAAGGTCGTCGGAGAGGTTTGCTGGCGGCACGGGAGCTCTACTACCGGCCCGACACGGTGGGAGCGATAGTGGTTGCGTGCAGCGTGCTTGGCGGCGCGTATGGAGCCGCTGGAGCTGCAACGCGGCGCTCACGCCGGCCAGCACGCGGCGCCCGCGCACTCGGCGCTCACGCCGGCCAGCACGCGGCGCCCGCGCACTCGGCGCTGCGCCGCGGCCGCGAGGCGAGGGCGAGGCTGATCGCCAACCTCGACAGGCAGTAAATGTCGAGAGGCAAATAAATAAATATCATGGGACTATCGTACACGAATCGACCTAGTCCCAAGGAGAGCGAGATTACAGATTCGATTAAAGACACGTTTTCAAGTATTATTTAATGTCAACAGAATGGAGATTATCCGCTAGCTTATTAAATTATTATAAATACCACAATTAAACGAAATTAAACAATAAAACAGTTTATGATGTCACTGGTGCTATGCTTCAGTATACATATTGTTTCTGCACAGTGATAGAAATGAAGTTTGTTTGTACATTGTATTACTTGTACTAAAAATAAATAAATGAACAGTATATGCATAGATTTTTATTTTGAACCTACAAACAACTCTTGTATCTGTCTGTCGCCGCGGGCCGTAATCCGTAATAATAAGTACAGTCAAGGTAGAAGAAATAGATGCGCGTAAATTGCAATAAATATGAATACACGACAAAATTATAATAAAGTCGTGGATACATACTTTTGCACTCTGTCCGCATCTATGTTTTTTTACCTTGAATGTACCTTAACGCACCATCAAGTATTTTTAACCAACTTCAAAAAAGGAGAAAATTCTCAATTGGCCAGATTTTTTGTATGTAATTTACTCGATACCTCCGAGAATCATGAACAGATTTTCAAAAATCATCAATTTTAAAAGTTAGATTCACCTGTACCGATATTTCTTTATAATACAATTTGATATGTAGGTCCAACTTCTAAAAAAAGGTCAATCGCCGAATCCAGCTCTATTGGGCAGCGTTCGGGAAACAAGAACTTTCTTTTCGTCCGACTCACCTCAGTGACTCAAGATGAGTCTTCAATTAGCGTGGAGTTATAGATGATTTACGGTGCGGAAACGTGGTCCTTCACCATCGAACTCATCTCAAAGTCCCTCGACGAGCTATGGAGAGTGCTAAACTTGGAGAAGGAAATGGACCAAATTCAGAAATGGAAATCCGTATATGAACTGAATTCACCGACATAGTCCTCCGGACTCGGACTAGCAAACTGAAGCATTGGGCACGGGCAGGGCCATCTGATGAAAGCAAAATGTCCTCGAGTGGAGACCATGGTTTGGCAAACGCAGCGTAGGATGTCCACCCACAAGAACAAGACGGACAAACTACTTTATGGAGATTGCCGGGAGACGCTGGCTGCAGGTCCAAGTAGCTTCCAACGGTTACATATGAAGGTCCAGAGAGGAGGCCTATGTTCAATTAAATAGTGGAGGTCTTATGGCTGAGATGATAGTGATGATGATCGAAAATGAAAATTTTTTCAAAAACTTATAAGCATTATTATATAAACAATATAGGTAACCGATACTGATATAAGTTTTTACTAAAATCGAATTTTGACGTTCCATGCTTATAGGGTTCTTAAGGCAGGTATTTAGTTAAGCATAGATCCTAAATCTGTATTTAAAATAAGCATTTAGTTAGTACAAAAACAATCATCATATCCTAAGTCTTATATAATTATGAAAAAAAAAACATCAATTCTATTTTATTTTAACGTGCACCTATCTACTTTTTTGAGAAATCGTTGAATGAATTGTAAAACTCATTTTAGGTATGTTCTCATAGGAATTTACATAGATAATGATTGATTGGTATGTATTTTAAGGTATTTTTCTTTGAAACTCACTCGGTTTTTAGGATTCCATAATAAGCAAGGAACCCTTATAGTTTCGCTATGTCCGTCTGTCTGTCCGTTCGCAGTTTAGCTCAGTGACCGTTAGTAGGTACTGGTAGTAATTTGCATTTTGGTTAGGTACATATTAGTCATGCAGGCAAAGTGGTGAAATAAAAAAGAAAAAAACTAAAGACAGAAATAAAACAGTTAAGGGAATAATATATGTATATTTTAAAAATGTATTTTTTTATCTTCTTCCATATTTTTTTTCCAATAATCGACAATAAACAAATAGTAAGCCAGTTTCAATGGAATTTGCTGTCTTTGACACATATCGTGAAACACGTAAATTTATTTTTATATTAATAATAATAAATATCAATAATTTTAACTATACATGTTTGTGAACTTAAGGTTTTAAGTTGGTGATAAGACCAAACTTGTGTTCTGAAAGTGCTTGATTACAATGATTATGAAATATTTTAAATTATGCGCAGTCTTGATCGACGCCTTTCCGTTCTTCTACTGCCTGAAAAGAAAATACGTATAATCATTAGTTACATCAAGAAGTGTGTAATCCACTTCAGGCCATGATGCATATTATGATATTCTTAACACACTTGCGAGCAAAAAATAAAATTTAATACAATATAATATTAAACATTGGAATAAAATTTCTAGGAATATAGGACCTCTCTAACTACTACGATGACAATAACAGGTTTGTTCAGAACTTAGAACCAAGTGATCATCAGTTTTTTAAGGCATCTGGATAAAAGTACATTATACTGATTTATGTGCTTTATTTATTGGA
>JALPQI010026670.1:0-14422 GCA_025490895.1 Thaumatotibia leucotreta | reverse complement strand
ATCCTTCGTTTTCAACAGCCCTTGAATGAATCGCGGTTGGCCAGTCAGAGGAGCACGCTGAGCTGAACACTTTAGATCTTACTTATTTCGGGGACATCGTACTAATGACACGTTGGGTTACCCTTGAAACATTCCTTAGAAAAAAATCTTTCGCGTTTCCTTTTTATTTTAATACACCTTAATTAAATCATCTACCCCCCAACGTAAAGCTCAGCAGTGGACTTCTTTCGGATGATATGATGATGATCATATCTTTTTATTAAGGGGTTATTTGAAGTAACCATATTCTTAAAATATATAGAAGGGTGAAATGTTTTCACATTTGAGCGATGATTTTACGTAAAATTGATAATTCATGGCTGAGTAAAATCAGACTGTAAAACCTGTCGCATTGATTGAATCACCAGACCAAATGTCATCAAATTTATAAATTTGATCACTGGATTAATTTAGTTTTGCTTAAACACAATTACGATTTAAAGCACGCTGCAATTCAGTATCAATTAAAGAGCAACCGGCGCTTTATAAACCTTTTTAATTTGAAAATGTTAATTCAGCGCCATATTAATTTGTATTCGTGGATACAGAGTTGCTTAATATTTTCATAAAACGACAAATTTAATAAAGTGGACGTCAACGTTGAATAATTCAGGCGTCGTCGGGACCATATACATTATTTATGATGATGAGATGTCGTAGGTAACGCACGCCTATCTTTGGTCTGCGGTTTTGCATCTTGGGCACGTCGGAGGTGTATTGAAAGGTAACTCTCAGCGCGGACCCACTTCTCACGAAGACCGTCAGGACAGGAAATTATGCTCGAGTCGTCCTTGAAGGCGACAGATTTAAATACCTTTGTTGAATGTTTACTTATGAGCGCCGATTAGAACTATGAGTGCAATACTGTAACATCCTCTTCTAATACCTGTGCGTATGGACGCATTAGGTGGTAAATGCCCAAAATCACCACGCTGGGCAAGCATGTTTGCGATCGCAGTGGTAGGTCCAATATGATGGTGCTGTTGTCCATCATCAATCTTCGATAAATAAAATAGTCAGTGACACTTTTAATCCATTTGTCGACTATTATGACACTTACGGGAAGAGTTAGGTTGGTGACGAAAAAAATATGTATACACCCACTGCCGCCGCCACACGTTTTACAATTTGTGGTACAAGACTTAAAGCGTTTTATGGAAAGTTTAGATAAAGTAGTTTTATATATTGTCGAATAAGTTTTATAATATTAAAATATTATCGAACTCACGGATTTTTAGAAATAGGTATTTTTTTATGGAAATTGTTTATGAAGTTGAACTTTGAAGTCAAACAATATGCAATACAATACATCGCTTAGTAGATATTAGTATAACATACGTATTAAACTAAAACAGTAAGTACAGTATGTAAGGCAACTAGTGTTATTCGTATGGTCCAGTAACTTTGCTTAATAAAGTACTGTTTACAATTGATCATAAACATAACGCGCGTCGCGAGCGCATATGTTAATAATCAGAATCACTATCGTGTTATGGTTACATGTAAATACCTAGTTACGAGAAGCCATTCATAATGAAATTGCTTGTGAAATCCCACATGATCACTTACAGATGGTGTAGTGGAAGTATGAAATACGATTGTTTGTAATGATTTCATTGCGGAATTAGAGTGTAAATGTGTTAACGTACTTGCATTATTTACTACGTTATTTGTGAGCCTTTTAGTAAAATTAGGTATCTACCTACTGTGTCTCTTACCTTTAGGACAGAATTTTCTTGTATATTTGTATTCTTTGTACGATTTATTTGTATAAGCATCTTTGGGTCAGCAATATTGGACGTTATAGTCTGCGATTTCTAAGAATGAACTTTTGACAGTTTAGAAAAAATCCTTATATCTATGACGTTAAGGCTTTAGAAAAAATGGTAAGTCTTACCCTCATAAATATGAGTAAAACCGGTCAAGTGCGAGTCGGACTCGCGCGCGAAGGGTTCCGTACCATTATCAATTTATTATTAAAAAAATACAGTTAAATCTACCTACCTCAAAAACTATAGGAGATAATTTAATCAAACCAAAATCGTTGATAGAATTTATTAATGTGCAGAACACATAATTTATTTAGAATTTTATATCGCGTAGTTTAAAAAATAGAGGGGGGGACACATTTTTCAGACTTTGAGAGCTGATATCTTGAAAACGATTTGCTTAAATAAAAATGAGATTCATAAACCTTCATATCATTTTCAAAGACCTTTCTATTAATACCCCACACGCTTATATACAACTAAAAAAATAGTCTATCCCTCAGTTACATGTATGGAGGGCCCCCACCCCAACAGCTTGTAAAAAAACAATTTAGTATTATAATCCTGTAACGGTTCATACAACACATATCCTAACCAAATTTCATTACTGTAGCATTCATAGTTTCCGAGTAAATCGGCTGTGACAGATGGACAGACAGACATGACGAATCTACATGTATAAGGGTTCCGTTTTTGCCATTTTCACCCTAAAAATGCTCAAATTTTAACTAATCCTAAAAATGATAATATCTTCACATTCATATCATCTTCGAGTGACGTAAACATCTGTGTCACTTGTTTCTATGTAAAGGTGCGTTCAAACTAAAAGAGCATTTGCTGTTCTAACCTCCCACTCTACGAAATTCGATCGGTACACAAAACGCGATTGGTTGATTTCGTAGAACGGGCGCTAGAACAGCGAATGCTCTTCTGGTTTAAACGGACCTTTAAGAGTTAATATCAGAATTATGCAGTAAGTAGTAAGTACTTGATCTGAATGCACCTTAATATGTTTTACTAGAATTATGTTTATGAGTACTTATGTAGTCAATCTATGAACCTAATGCTCTTTAAAAGAAGTGTATCAATTCAATATTTCGTGAATATATATTTTGTCCCTTAGTGAAAAGTATTCTGATCTACTACGAATGACAACGGTATGCTACATTTCCAATTAAAATAATTTTGAATGATATACCTACCTTGCTCAAGCCAAGCGAGACCAAAAGATGTGAATCATCTGTTAGTAGTACTAGTTACTCTCGAGAGATGGCGGTAAATTGAAGCGGTACGTTGTTTTTAGCCTATTTCTCGAAAGCTTGTAATTGTAACTTGTAATACAAGCGGAAGTCCTTATCTAATTAATAGTGATAAAAAGAGACTTCCACTTATATTACAAGTTACAAGCTTTCGAGAAACGGGCCCTTGGCCACTATTGATTATGCCTGTAGCTATAAGAATATTTGGGAATTATTTTATTTTTTAAAAGCTTATTATCAATAAAGACATACATAATTCTTGTTTAAATTAAAGTTTAAAAATGAATTGAAGGATTTAAGTATTCTTTATTATATTGTAGTAAATTTATTTAAGACGATTGTTTTCCGTAAGGTACCTACCGTGAATCTGCATAAACGAGTCAAGGTGACAATTGATGGAGAGACAAACACTTATACCGTTATCAATCGGGATTGCCTCGCAATGATTAATGACGGCCTGCTTTCATTTAAAAGTAAACGTTTTGATTTCTTAATCCACAGCTGCCCGTGACCAATCCATTTTGACTCGCTAAATTAGAACTCCGCGTTCTGAGTACAAATCAAACTCAATTTCAGTAATAGCAATAGTATACTTTGAAATTGTAAATAAATTGTTCTAGCAGTTTGAACTTTCAAGTAACATTCAAATGCAAAAAAAATATAAACCCAAGGCCTAATTACCTCGCATTTCATAAGAAACTTCAGCGTTTGATTCATTCGCGACAGCAAACGAAGCATTATATTGATGCCCTGAAATTAAAAGTTAAATAGCGATTTCCGAATTGGTCACCAAGCGATGCGGTGAACGTTGAAACATTACGTAATTAACAATAGAGCAATTAAGTTCTGGCTCCGCTATTCGGACCAAAAACGAATGCTATTCCGCTCTGGAAGCGCCTCTGCGTTCCGCTCTGTCGATGGACAATGCATTTCGCTGATTTCGCTGACGCCGTTTTTGCTGATTCCTACCTTTACTACCACACTGGTATTGAATAGTTCCGAAGGATATGCGCAGCTGCTTCGGAAATTACACCCACAGTTGGTTTCATTTGTGGTAATAATAAAATTCCAGATTGTTAATAAGGATTCGTCTGACTCAAGCTGTTCTTATTGAATACAAAAGACTAAGGTACTCGTACGTTTTTCTGAGTGCTATAGATGCCTGCATCTATGTATGTAGTTATAATTAGGGGTCGGAACTATAGGTGTAAAACTTTAACAAAACTTGTTAAGTGAACTTGACATAGCACATACATCCATAAAATATACATATCTACACACCCACACATAAGTTTCAGATTCCTAGATAGGGAATAAAATTGGATACAGATTTTTCAATAATATTCGTATTTTTCTTGGCTAAAGTGTTCCCATATGTCAGTTTTAAAGTTTTGTTAAAGTTTTGCACCCATAGTTTCGACCCCTAGTTATAATAGAAACTGTACACAAATTATAATTTATCCTTGAATCCCCTGTTATTATTGGATACACGAGACTAAGGTACTTTTTTTTAAAGTCCTTTGTAAAAAATACATATCGGACCTGTGAAACTAAGGTACTTTGTTTCCGAGCGTTTAAAAGCCTACATTTAGTTAAAATATAAACTGCATCCAAATATAACATATCCTAGAATCCCCTCATGCCGTGTAAGCGTTTCACGATGTGGCTGGCGATAGTGCCTAATAGACATTTGAAATAAACGGGATACAGACCATTACAACGTGAAGTACTCACGCGAAATTCAACTATTAACTTCAAACGGATCTAATAATGGCCATATACGCCATGAGCTGTTAATTTATTCCCTTCATTGGACATAAATGATAATAAAGTAACACTTTAGCGCTGTGGTTGTCACAGTACCCACACGTGGATAATAAGTGACTTCGTGTTAGGAGGGATTGAAAACACTAACGGCTTGTTTTAAAATTCCTGTATAATATATTTATATATAATTGTCACTATGCTATTCCCAAGACATATAAAAAGAACTACTGACTCAATTAAAGGCTCAAACATAGGGTAATCATAAAAAAAGAAATAAGGCGATAAACAAAGTAACTATTTATAATATTTACCTATAATTAATTTACAATTAAAAACAAAATGAAGGGCAATGGGTACCCGTCTCAACCATTTGCTAGACAAATATGTGGTAGTATACCCAGCGCTGATTTTCAGAAGGGTGCATATCTGACATATATATTTTACTCAAGGATTGTGAAACATGCCTTCGAGGAATATAGCCTCGTCCTGCCCGTCATACTAAGTTTGAGCTATTGAAATTTAAACATAATGAGTTTGAAAATATAGTCGCCTTTCTTTTGTTCTAACACATCAAATATGTCCTTTATAAATCATATTGGGCAGGATGAGGATAGGTAATACCTATACGATTGTCGGGTTTTTCAGTTCTGAGACACGAAGGAAAGGCAGTACCAGCATGTTATGCACTTTTCCCACGGCCCAGACTTAAGCCTCGTTATTTACTTAGTTCACCAAACATGCAACGGTTTTACAAAGACGCTACGTTGTGGCAAAGACAAGCTGTAATAAATGCAGTTATTTAACATCACAGTCTGGAAGGAAATTGCATTTACTTATCGCTTGCACCTTTTGACGTATTCTCACCTCTCATGTTCCCCTACTACTAATGACTCAATTATACACTAAGCCAGGCTATGAAACGACCCACGTTTCAAGTCGACTAGACGTAGTAAATTTTAGTCTTATCACATACTGTTAAGATGGAGAATTGAAAATTATAGTTTTCTAGCCAGTAAAACACATTGCACGGAATTTTATAATGTTAAATCAAGCTTTTTCCGACTTTAATTACATGGTGTAAGCGCGATATTAACTGTTGAATTGAATTAACTTTTGCAAAAATGGATAATGTAGGTAAATAATTCAGAGTTAAGTGAGTGGGGTGTGTAATGCTATGTTAATCTATGTATACGGAATTTCCAAATAAACACAGTTCTGATGAATTACGTATTTGTAGCTTAGATGAAACTTAGTAGTTTGCTGTAGGTAGGTATTGGCATAAGAGACAGATATAAGCAGACTGACTATAAGTAATTATGATGGCAAAATATAATATAACCAACAGCCAAAGGACAGGTACACGTACAGTTCATAATGTACTGTACTTGTCCTTTGGCCAGGTACAGTTTACCATCAAGGTAAACGGTTCGTTACTAACATTTCTAATAAAATTATAATCATTTTTGAAAGATTGAAAGTGATGGTTCAGAATTATATAGTTGACTGTCAACTTTTCTACTACAGCGTAGGTATATAAAATGAATCAAGTGCGAGTCGGGATCACGCACAAAGGGTTCCGTAGCAACAAACATGAAAATTGCAGTTAAATCAACCTATCTCAAAAACCCTCCTTATCAAATTTATTTACTACTTTCCCAGTAAATTGGCTGTGACTGACGGACATTCCGTTTTTGGGATTTTGGGTACAGAATCCTATAAAAAGAATCAGGTAGGTACTTGTGTTAAAATACTTGCCTCTTGCAGTTGTTGACATTCCATTTAAAAAAATACTTCATATGTCCCAGTGGACCCAGAAGTCCCAGAACTAGAAAATCTCTACTTTTTACAGGAGTACTAAAAAACTGAAATACGATCACACTCTATTCTCGCTTACACTTTAAGTTTCAGTAAAATAGTCTAGTTTTAAATCTCTGTTAAAGTACCTAAGTAATCCAAAAAGCTTTTTTCGTTCGTAGTATCAGAGAATTCAATTTAACTGGCGAAAGTATAATAGGTAGTATAATACAGTTCGTCATAGGAGATTTTACGAAAGTGATAGGCTTATTTATACATATTGGACAATCTTACCCAAACCGACCTAGTAAGTAAGCTCAATAAGGTTTGTTTTGTGGCTATCAGGCAACTATTGGTACATACAATTTGAGTCTGATACTTTACTAAGGATGTATTTTTATTTAGGGGGTTTAATAGATGATTTCGAGTATAGAACAAGTTTTAGGCGGACAAAAATTGCGTGATATGGTACTATAGTGAAAATATAATGTGAACTAATTATTATGTTCATATATCCTAAAGTACGGCAAAGCATTATAATCAAGGCAATGGATTGCATGTTGAATAAATATATCAGAATTCACTGTTCCAAACATTTGATGGAAGTGGGCGCAAGCCTTTTTACAAATTACAAATAAAACGCCTGGAGATCCATACTTTTAGCAAAATGATTTTTCAGCGAAACACCACAAAAACCGCTGCAGCTGTATTTCGGTATGATGAAAGAAAATGGGAGAGTAAATAAAAAAAGGCTTTCAGAAATAGGACGCCAACTTTTTCAATTACGAACTTGCATGCCGCGAGAAGATGGTAAGTATGGATCCATCGAACCTATCAGAACTCGCTATTTTATTTAATGACTTGCAAGTATAGGTAAAAATTTAAACGTAGGTATATTTTACCGTACAAAAATTAGATTTTATCAGCGAGTGGATAGATCCACCTATTTTGTGGTTAAACAAGCATTCATTTTGTCAAAACCATTAAATTGTGGATATCTCTTAAATTTCATACTTTTCTTGTAAACCTGAATGCCAATATGAAGGCATACACAAGCGCTATTCAACGTTACTATAATATCTTTGTCAGACCTGTATGAAATTCACGATATACAGTTAAAATGGGAAACCTAAAAGGTATGCACATATTGCACATTGAATGAAGAATACATAATATAAAAGATATACCTAGTTACTCGTATATAATGCATCAGAGAATAACGTCAGTTACAAAGAAGCGACCGAGTGCGTAAACTTTATTATTAATCGTGTTGAGATGAACCGATTGGTAGTAGCAAGCTTCGTTAAGCGTAAGTTATTTCGGCTATTGTTTAAGGGGTGCCGGGGAAGCGGCGCCGGCGCTAGTTCCCTTATCAGCAACAGTTAGGGCACTTGCGAAAATTAAATCTCTATTAAAATTTCTCAAAAGGGACTCAACTTTTATCAGTTATGAACTTTCATGACATTTCACGAAGAATTATTATAGCCTTATCTCCGACTCAGTTTCCTAGAAGCGTATTTAACTTTGTGCCTGTATTCTATTCATTCACTTCCAGCTTCATTAGCAAATTGAAAATATATGCATGCTGCAAACAAAATAATATTTTTATGAAACTCTAAAACAAATTAAGCCGAGTTATGAAAATCCGCGCAACAGTTCCGATAGAGACTGGAAATAAAAACGCAACTGGCACCGCGCGTAAATTAGTCATCATTGTGTTTCCCCCTACCTCCCCCCGCCACAAACGTAACAGTTAAAGTTAATTAAATAAAAATGCCAACCAAATCCACCCCGCGCGAGCCTCACCCCCTCCGCGTGCCGGTGTCAAACAGCAATCAGCAAATAAAGAGGCGATAAGTTAGCGAGCCCATTCACAAAATCGAAAAGGTCCTCATTCAGTGTCACGCCTCGTTTTGATTGGACGTGCTTTGATACCGATAGCTGGGATTGGGATTGTTTGAAAATTTTTAATATTTTTTTCACTTTTCTCGTATCGATTTCAGTTGTGGTTTGGAAACATTTGCAACGTTTTTGTTTCGTTGCGAGGAAACAAGCGAGTGTTTAGCCATTCCGCAAGGTTCGCTAATAAATTCATTGTTTGGTATTGCGAGGTTATGATTTATTTTTGCAAACGGTTTGTGAGTATCGCATTGTAACTGGATAGAGAAAGGGGGGATAGAGAAAAGTGAAAAAATTGCTGATGTCTTTAGCGAACGGTATTCTGAAAGTGAACTGGACAAAACAGATTGTGCTTTCCAATTAAAATAGCATGTTCATTTGATATTCTGTTTACTCGTGCTAATAGCAGTCCCATGGAGAATCAATGTGTATCTACTCGTATTTAATAAGAAGAATTTACCGGGTCATGATTTCACCGCAAGCTTAGCAAAGTTATGCTACCTTAGTGAACGTAGGTGTATGTATTTATTTATTGATAGGTAGTGGTTACCTATAATTTAAGTTTGTTTTTTAGTTTCAAGTTTTAGCCTATCAGCGAAATTGATTTTGATTTTAACTTGATACCTACCGTCATGGCGATGATAGTAAAATAACGATTTATGAACAGTCGCGTAACGATGTGATCATAATAAAATTATAATACGGGTTATTTTTCCAATTGATATGATGAATCCGAATAAATCGGTTAAATGTAGGTTGGCTGAAGTCTATCGTGCATTTAGAGATTCCTTTTTGCTAATTATTGTAATTGTTATACTTAATCGCGGTAATAAAAATACATGTTTTTTTTAATTTCAAGACCAATGAAATAGCAAAGAATGCTCAGGTCACCCATACACATGACTAAAAATGAATATTTCGTTCAAAATGGTTTTCGTATATATAACAATATTGATAAAATAATATGGTCATCGATCTGTTTTGCCAAATCCATTATTTAACTTACATATTTCGTTGTAAGTCATGTAATGACTTGAGATGTACTATTTGTTGCTAAATTAATGTTGATATAGGTTGAATCATTGTTAAAAGTTGAACGGGATGGACAGCGTACTAATTAGTCCTGTTATCATTGACACGGAACCCTAAAATCGGTAAAGTTTTCGTGGAAAAGGTGAAGGACAGAACAGCGGTGGCAAGGCGCGGTATTCTTTCGCCTGTGACGGCAGCGTGACGCTCCATTCATTATGCGATGCTGAATGCGATCTGCTTGGATAAAGCGTCTCTAATTATTTCCGTACTCTTTCGTCATAGTATTAAATGTGCCAGGCTGGTTTGATTTAACAGCAAAGGGTTATATCGTCGATTGTAATATGAATTAATGTAACCACCAAAATGACGAAATTGAGTTAAGTATACCGTTCGACTGCGAATGTCCTGCTCTATCGAACGGTGTATATAAAATATTGATATCTAGAAAAAAATGTCGAATACGTTAACAAAAACTTTGCCATTTTATTAGGTTTCTACGTTTTTTATTAACGTATGTAAAGGTTTCCAAAAATCATAGACAATATTTTAACGTAAGTACGAATTTGTAAGTACAAAACATGTCTTTCCTAATGTACTCACCATATTTTTATAAACGTCACTGCTGTAAGCGCCGTCTGCATTGTATGGCTCATAAGCAATTCGGTTTCAATTTGTGAGTTACACTAAATTCCGAAATCCACTTGATGATTTTCATTGATTTGTTAACGTATCTCCAAATTTTTTTGAAAATATTTAACGTAAGCACCAGTCATTTCCTGAACTATAAGTGTGGTCGCAGTTAGTAACTGTCTATCAAATAGACCTCTTAAAAATAAAACAAACAAGATAAACATCATTTCAATAGGATAATTAACTAAAAAGATACAACATACTTTATAAATGTCCATTTCGTTTTTTGGCCCTCCTGAAAAGTCGTTATTTGGTTGTTACATTAATTCATATTACAACTGACGATATTACTATGTTATAGTTTTAATTTGAGTAATTGATAATAAGTAAATGAAAATTATGGTCTTAATTTAAAAACTGTGAATTCAACAATTATTTAACGTAATTTATTTAAGTCAATTTGTGGAATTTACGGTGGTTTCAAACACACTGAGATTATGAAATATATTTTTCTGAAATTTATGTCAGTATTTTTACTTATAATAATATTATGATATCAGAAATAAAAAACGTAAAACGCAAACTTAATTTAAATTATGGCTTTAAATAGCTTTGGTTCAGTGAAAGTCACTGGCAAAAAAAATAAATTTGATGTTTTGTAGCATGTAAACTATATTTTATTCATTCATATTTACTCAGTATTGTAAATATAATAAGAAAATTAATGTTAGTTAATGTGCTAGAAATAAAACTATTCAACTTATAAAAACCAAGAATACATAAAAATGTTCCAGGAAATTGTCATAATACTATTTTCATTACCAACATTCATGTTCTAAGATATAAATAAGACTCCAACAGGTGGTGTCTGAAAGCATGCACTACAATGATAGCAATCGCAGACGAAAGACGTAAGTGACAGTACACCAGGTTATTTTAGAACCACCAACGGACGATAAAATCTCTTGAGTAAAAATTTTACGACTGCAGAAATCAAGAGTTCAGGGAGATAGCGAAATAATTTCACACCTGCGGCTGTATATTTTGTAGGTAACTTTTTCGTCGTAAAACAAGTCAAAACGCGAAGCGACACGTTATTTCAACACACATTTTCCGATGACATCACAACTCATTTTCTTGTCATTACAGCCAAGCAAGCAACATTTCATATAAGGGGTGTACCGATAAAAAACTAGCAAATTCAAATGAAAAAATCGGACCGATATAGTTAGGTAGCTATTATTTCATGCATTAACCAGGAAGTCTTAACTTAGCTGACTGTAGTACTTTTGTGTCACTACTGCATTTCAGGTTCTCACAGTACAGCTTCTTCGAAACCTCTTCCAAACTATCTTTTTCAAACATTTTTTCTTTTTTTGTATGCAGTTTTCTAAATTATGGGACTGTTGTCAATATATCTGGCTATTCTTGCCGTGTTCCTTAAGATATCCTTGACTTATGCATACTATCCTTTTTACTTTTTGGCACTGATTTCGCTTCATAAAACTATGCCAAAGAGACTAAGATTTGTATAGGATTAAATAATTGATTAAAGACCCATAAAATTTTCATGTAATATGTGACATAATTCAACATAATTCCTTTCACAGAGTATTACTGCACCCAACGCAGGGGTATATTAAAAAAAATAAGAAGATTAACCAGAAATATAGGTCACTTCTGCAGAACACGAAATCGTGCAGAGGGGAATAAAAAAAAGAGCTTGGAAAAATAGATTTCGAAGGGGTTCTGGAGAACTTGTATTGTGAATACTGAAATTGCAGTAGCAACAAAAAAGGACCAAAGTTAGCTAATTTAAAACCTCCTAGTATTACAAAAGCCAGAAATTACAGCTTTTTAACTATTTTGACCCGATATTTTCATTTGAATTTGCCAGTTTTTTATCGGTACACCCCTTAGATTGCTATTACCGTCCAAGTTTGTCACCATCAGTTTGTTGTTTTGTAAATACAAATTCGTCTTAATTACGGCGTAGCCCATAAACCCGAAATACGATTTCAAACCGAAGTCACTTTGAGAAGTGAAATCATTCTGAATAAACTTGAATTCTATAGAGTTGGTTTATAAATTGCTTAAAACATGTTCAAGCCAGAGTTCGTGCTGGCATTCAAAGCATATATTGCTTGCTATTGGCAAGAGTTGCGAGAATATTTATCACCTACATACAATGCACAAAATTTGGTGAATTGGCTAACGGCGAGGGAGTGTAGTGTATTTGTCAAGTGTACATAATTTCGCTTCGATGGCCGCCTGGAGCGGGCTTGTCTAGCGGCGCAAGGATCGCGTCGCCTATTGGTGAGCCGATAAAGATATAGATGGCGCTGAGGGCATGTTTCGTAGAAATATTATAGTACATTACGACACAAATGCGAAAAACATGAAATTCGAAACGAGTGGCGATGTTTTAAAACACGATCGATAAGGAGTGTTTTAAATCGACGCGAGTTACGAATTTCGTTTTTGCACGTGTTTCGTACGACGTTTTTTAGTACAGATGGCCCTATACAGGGGCGTAGCTACTGCCGTATATGCCGTATCAATTATACGGGGCCCCCGGGCTACGGGGGCCCCCAAAGTGTGTAAGGAATAATCACCAAATTAAAAATTTAAAAAACCGACTTCAACCGGTTTCTCCAAGATTCCCGATTTGTTTCCATCATTGGTTTCCTCAAATCCTACTTTCTGAATGCACATTCTTGTAAATGAATGAAAATTACCAAAAGCGTACCTATACATGTACCTATAACCCATACATGTACCTATAACAATTGAAGAGATCCCTCGATTTCTCCAAGATCCCATCATCAGACCGCAACTTGGTGCCAACGGGACCATCTCGGGGTAATACACGTTCGATCACAAAAAGAAATTTTAAAATCGGTTCACTATTCTCGGAGATATCAGGTAACATACATACAACAAAAAAAAAAAAAAAAATTCAGTCGAATTGAGAACCTCCTCCTTTTTTGAAGTCGGTTAAAAAGAAGAAAACCTTTCTAATTAATATTACCTCCATATAAGGGCCTCCAAAAATTTTTTATACGGGGCCCCGACAAGGCACGCTACGCCACTGGCCCTATAAATAGTAATAGTAAAATGACCCACTTCTTGCACTAGAGCCTAAAAAGAACACCGTCTTTACTAAAAATAATATTATAGGCTTTTCTTCAACGCGCCTAAAAAGCGAAGTAAGTATGGATATTAACTTAAGTTGATTGATAATAAATAATGTTTGGTAACTAGGTAAGTATACTTACGAAGTGGCCTATTTATAGGTTCAATTATGTAGGAACATAATTGTATATATGTAGAGGTGTATGTATACCTACTGCATAACTACCATATTGGTTTACTCAATAAAACATATGTTCATTTTTTTATAATTTATATTAC
Organism: Thaumatotibia leucotreta; assembly: GCA_025490895.1. Lineage (NCBI taxonomy): Eukaryota > Metazoa > Arthropoda > Insecta > Lepidoptera > Tortricidae > Thaumatotibia > Thaumatotibia leucotreta. The sequence continues at coordinate 819 of JALPQI010026670.1, read as the reverse complement.
CTCACAGAAACTTGTTCTTTTAGCATGTAAGTTATTAATTATCATTATAATTATATTTATTTACACTAAGATTTGTAGCTTACTCGTTTGACTGACACTACTTAATTTCGGGATGTATCGTTACTATTTCATTTCAGGATGTATCCTATTATTGAAAAGACGCATAACAAATGCCACGTTCCTAAATATACCTAGCTCTAAGATTTATCAATGTCTCACTCTATTTCTAATGTGCTCGAAACAATATCCTTACCATGCGTTTGCGTAGATGTAATCGCTAACATCATCAGTGTTACCATGATGCTGGCTTTTATTGAAACCGAGGAATGCGATGCCGATTTTTAGCTAAACTATGAGCATTACCTTATTCAAAATTTCTAATTTTACAAGTAATAAACTTACTACGAAAAGTTAATTGAGAAGCAATGTACTTCAAAATGAATCGTTAATTTGCACATGATAATCACAGGTCGCAGTCACTCGCAACGTTTGACAACTAAGCAGTATACGCGTTACATTGATCGTTCGGAAGAAATAAACTTTTTCAATGAAAGTTGTGTACATACAGATATTCAAATAAGTACTATTTGACTAAGGAGATTTTTTTTCAGATAAATACAAAGAGTTGTCAACGGGACTAAACCCGTAATCCGTAGTAACTCCAGTTTCGTAGGCGAACTGTTTTCAAGGAAAATTCCGAAAACCTGATTTTTCCACATCTGGATATTTAGCCAAGTTGCCAATCGCTAGCGCTTGGTAGCGTATCGTAGTTTTCCTTCTCTGTCACTCTTGCATATTAGTGCGACAAAGACAGTTAGC